>OX424573.1:90850423-90912923 GCA_949152435.1 Gastracanthus pulcherrimus | reverse complement strand
AATTCATTGCAGAACATTATAGAATATTAAATTATATTTAAAATATATGTACCGCCGTGTGTATATATATATTCATACACACAATGAATTAATTTATTTATATAAATATATGTATTTTTGTATATAATACAAAAAAAATTACCATCTCGGATTTTTTAAGGATATCATACCTTGACCATTTACTAACAATCTAAGCTGAAAATGAAAATATTTCGTCAAGCCCCTTGTGAGAAAAAAGTATTTTAATTTTTTTAAAAACAATAAATATATTGTAAATTTCAAACATAATACTTTTATTTCCATTCCTCTCTCTGTCTCTCTCTCTCTCTCTCTGAGACTTCAGCGTGCGCAGAATGCGTGCACTCGCTTTGTCTTTGGTAATATTCCCTGGATGGCTCATGTTATCCCCTATCGTAAACGATTAGGGTGGCTCACGGTAAAGGCCCGTCGTGAGTACTTCATGGGTGCCTTGACATTTTCGATACTCAAAACGGCTTGTCCTAGCTACCTCAAGAACAATTTAATTCTTACTGCCGATTGCGAAGTCCGCAGGTCAGCTCGGCTACGTACTGAACCTCTTCTCATCCGTCCTTACTCAACCACCCTGTATGCCAACTCCTTCGCAATAGCTGCCTCTTATTTCTGGAACAGTTTACCTAACAATATTACCTCCCTTCCTTATGCTACCACATCCCTTCAAACCGTAAAGTCCCTCCTACTCAATCACCTCACAAACCGTGATGTCGAGTCTGACCCTTCGCAAAATTTGTGATAAGCCATTTTTATTATTATTATTCCGTATAAAATGTCATAGCACAAATCGACCTATTTCTTATATTATACCTTAGTTTAAGTTACTCTTTGTATTACTTTTGTTATCTTTGTTACTCTTTTGATTGTTATGTCTGCACTATATTATTAGCCAAAGAGCCACACACATATATATATATATATATATATATATATATATATATATATATATATATATATATATATATATATATATATATATATATATATTTACATACGTATAAATGTTTATATAATTCGTTACAAGCGATTATAGATATATATGGAATGTTATTCTACTTGCACTTATTTATGTATTTAATTTTTGTATAATTATGTATTTTGATCCATATGCCCCATGGGATTAATTATTCCAAGAGCGGAATAATAAATTATAAAAATAAAAAAAAAAATCTCCCTCTCTCTCTCTCTCTCTATCTCTATCTCTATCTCTATCTATATCTATATATATTGTTATGATCGGGTTCGGGTAATGAGAATGACAACACGTATTTATCGAAAACCACACTTGAACTCGGACTCTTTATTCGAACGTAAACACAACTGTTCTCAACAGCTGTCAGAATTAGACTGAACATAAACAATAACATCCGCGACGTTGTTTATCTCGTTGCTAGGGGTTGCTATGCGCGATTGTCGGAGTTCGAATCGCGCAATGTTCGAGCTCGGTCACAACATTGCCCTCTCCTTTTCAGATTGTCGTCCCGACAATCATAACCATCCATCCTTCAATCGGGTTGATCCTCTTACAATCCAATGATGACTTACAGGAACCGACACCAACATCCTCTATGCGATACCAAACATCACTTAACAGGACTAAGACGGATCCTTCTCTCGAACAATCTACTTCAATCATCCTTCTTATTTGGTCGAAATCGGTCTTCAGACAAGAGGGGGGAAGTTGACATGCTGTGGAACCTCACCTCAAGTCCCTGTTACGGTATTTACCTTCACGACCACGGGAATAACCACAGCTCAAAAGAACCGTGGGCAGAGCAGTCTTCATTATTGGATGTCTCTCTCAGTGTAAGTCCCAAGACGATTGATGTTGACTATCTTGGATTTATGTCTTGGTGAACGACGAATACAATAAACGATGTCATTAATTTTTCTCACAACTTCCCAAGGTCCTACCCAATTTGATTGGAGCTTTGGTGCTTTTACTTTGGTTCTTTGAGGGTTGAAGAACTAAAACCTTTTGGCCTTGGGAATATTCAATGTTGAGAGCTCGTTTGTCGTACCAAGACTTCGTTCTTTCCGATTGTAAGTGAATCCGGTCTCGTGATATTTTGTGGATCTCGCTGAGTTTCCTACGAAGCTTGTGTACGTAATCCCCGTTTCCTTCAACCTCGACCTCCTCTGGTAGACAACCTCGAATCAAGTGCAAAGGAAGCCTCAGATCAAAACCGGTGTACATCTCAGCTAGAGTAGTTCCAGTCGTCGCATGTTTGGAGGATCTGTAAGCTAACAAAAATAGTGAAACCCAGCGATCCCAGTCTTTTTGATTTTCATGTATGTATTTTGTGAGATAGTGTAAAAGTGTTTGGTGTTGTCTTTCTACTTGTCCATTTGATTGTGGGTGTAATGGTGTCGTTCTTGTCTCTTTGATTCCTAATAACTCAGATAAATTTTTAATCAATTTCGAATCAAAATTCGTTCCTTGATCAGTATTTACCTCTAAAGGTACTCCATACTTACAAACAATATGATCAACAAAAATCTCAGCAATGGTTTTTGTTCTCATATTTGAGAGAGGAAAAGCTTCAACCCATTTTGAAAAGTAGTCTGTCATAACTAAGAGGTATTTATTGCCCAAAGAAGAAAGTGGAAATGGGACTAAGATATCCATTTGAAGTCTTTCAAATGGAACTCCTGAATTATAAATTTTCATCTCACCATGACCTTTATCTGAAGGACATTTCTTTGAAACACAGACTTCACAAGATTTACACCAATTTTCTACATCTCTTTTACAAGTAGCCCAATAAAATCTTTTTCTAATTTTATCTAAAGTCTTGTTTACTCCGAAATGTCCTCCAGATGGTGAATCATGTGCTTCTTCCAAAATATTTTTTTTTTTTTTTTTTTTTATATTATTTAACGTCGCCATGTTTGTGCTTCCATGTGGTGCTAATCGGCGACGGGGGTCTGCGGTGTGTTTGTAAACAAAGCACATGTAATTTTTACAGAGGTGCTTGTATCAATATTTTTAATTTTTACCAAAATATTTTTAATTCTATGTTGAGGAACAACTTTCGTTTGACAAATGAAAGAAATAGCTTCATCTTCTGCCTGACTATTCTTCCATTCTTCTGATGTGTTTTCTTCAAAAATGATACGGCAAATTGTTTCTACATTATCGAATTTTTTTTTACTCTGGAACAATATTTGCAGGAGAAATCTTCACAAGGCCGTCTTGAAAGTCCATCAGCATTTCTATGTAAATTACCTTTCCTGTGAATAATTTTGTAGTTGTACTGATCCAATTTCCCTAACCAACGAGCCAATTATCCATCCAATTCCTTAAACGACAATAACCAAGTTAAAGAAGAATGATCAGTCCTAATAATGAAAGGTTTACCGATAAGGTAATGATGAAAATTTTTTAACGATTCTATAATAGCAAGGAGTTTACGTCGAGTGACACAATATTTTCTCTCTGATTTTGAAAGGAGTCTACTATAATAACCTATGACACGTTCGATTCCATCTTGTTTCTGAGAAAGAACCGACCCAATTCCATGGTCAGAAGCGTCAGTATCTAAAATAAATTCAGAAGAAAGAGAAGGAAATGCCAAAATTGGAGGTGTTGTAAGAACCTCTTTCAATCTTGAAAAAGCTTTTTGACATTCGTCTGACCATATGAACATAGCCGATCTTTCAGTTAACCTTTATAAAGGTTTAGCTATGTCAGCAAAACCTTTAATAAGTCGCCTATAATAACCACAGAAATTCACGAAACTCAACACAGCCTTTTTGTTATGAGGAATTGACCAGTTTACAACAGATTCAATCTTCTTTGGATCAGCTATTTTTCCTTCTCATGAAACGATGTATCCTAAATATTCAACTTGCCTGCTGAAGAAAACACATTTCTTCTTATTAAGACGTAATCCTGCTTCTTGAAAACGAACAAACACTTTCTTCAGGTTAAGTATTAACTCATCAAATGACTTTCACAATACCATAACGTCATCCAAATAGACTAAACAGAATTTTGAAAGATAGTCTCTGAGTAATTTTTCCATTAAACGTTGAAAAGTCGCAGGTGCGTTGCATAAACCAAATGGCATAACTGTAAATTGCCAAAGTCCTTTTCCGATTGAGAAAGCCGTGATTTTCGTATCGTCTTCTCGAATCTTGATTAGCCAGTATCCACTCTTTCAAGTCCAAAGTACAAAACCACGAATATCCTGCAAGTTTATCAAGAGTATCGTCAACTCTTGGTAAAGGGTACACGAATCCTTAATTGTAATTGCATTAATTTTTTAAAAATTAATACAAAAACGAATTTTTCCATCCTTCTTCTTCTTGGGAACTACAGGTGAACAATACGAGCTGTCTGATTATTCAATAACCTCTTGAGAATGCATCTCAGTAATACATTCATCCAATTCCTTAACTTGATGAATAGGGGGTCTTCGAATAGGTTGTTTAATTGGTTGATTATGGAGTAATTGAATTCTATGTTCAACCAAATTACATTTTCCAGTAACGTCATCATCTTGAAAAATCTCTTCAAATTCATGAAGAAGATCCGCAAACTTCTGTTGTTGATCCAAGGTCTCTGAGTTCTTGTCAAAAATTTATTGTAACGTCTCTGGTACATCCTCACTAGAATCAACTATTCTCGAAATCTGTTTATTGATGATTGAACTTGGAGTATTTAAAATAATTTTAGTTATCGAATCTGTAATACCAGTTGTATGAAGGAAATCAATACCAAGTATACAATCATCAATAATATTTCCAACAAAAACATCTAAATTAGCTGAATGGGCACCCAATTTTATCAAAGCTGAAATCAAAAATTCAACTGGTACCTTTTCTCTAGTCGGATACTTAAGAGTTGTAAAATTAATAGCAATTCTTTTATCTTTTGACTCTACAAATTTCGGATTTATAATATTCACATCAGAACCAGACTCTACTTTAAAAATACAAGGTTTGTCATTAATTCAAGCATTAAAATAAAATTTTTTTTGAGTTCCTATTAATTCTTCCAACATTATAATCAATCAGACAAGAGTGTGTGTTTGTTGGAGTATTGTCAAGTTCTGTTGAACTCGCTCCAGAAAGTTCAACATAACCTAGTTTCCCTGGCCGTTCATCTGATTTGGACAATTTGATCTAATATGTCCTTTTTAACCACACGTCCAACATTCAATATCCTTAAAGAAATCTTGAGATCTCTGTTTGTCCGAAGATTGAGGACCTTTAGACTGTGAACTCGAAGAGTTGATTCCAGTCTTATGTGTGTCATTCGTTCTCCTTGAAGTCTGAGATCTCTTATCTAAATCACGAATAACCTTCACTTCCATAGCGCGAGCAAGAGCAACTTTCAGAGAAGTTATCCTTTCTAAACGAAGGAGCTCCCTGATCGATGAATCAAAAATATCAACTATAAATTGGGCACAAGCGATTTTATCTTGGACTGCAAATGGACATTCCGGATAAACCAAAGCAGAAAGTCTCTCAAGATCGGCAGCCAATGTTGGGAAATCTTCACCAAAACGTTGACATCTGTTCTGAAATTGTGCGTAATAAGTAGGTGCTAAGTGTTTATCACCAAAACGAAGTTCAAGACGGGAAACTAAATCATCAAAATTTGACGCAGTCGAATCAGATTCAACGAGAATTGATTTTGCTCTTCCTTTCAAACAAGAAATAAGAGCTGCTGATTTATTTACAGGTGTCCAATTGTTTGCTCTAGTGATGACTTGAAATTGAACAAAAATTCACGAAGAGGTGATGATCCATCATAATCATCAGCTTTCAATTTAAAAACCAAATCCGTTCCCGAGTGGATATGTCTAGTGTTCGGTAAAACAGAATTATCTACATTTGAACCTAAACCACGAGTATCAGTAATCAAAGGATGAATAACAGAAGTTCCTAACCCAAGTCTATTCTGATTTAAAGATAACCCAGTGTCATTGATTCTAGCGTTCTCTGTTTCTGTTGTATGTGAATGTATATCTCTATTCTGTAAACGACTTAGCTGATTAATTTGGCGTTGCTGTTCTGGCTGTTCTGCCAGCAGTGTGTTATTCACGGTCCGAAATCTCGATATCTCTTCGTTCAAGTCAGTCCTCTCCCTCTGCTCTCGGTCACCGAATAGTTCTCTTCGAATTTGTTGATCCCTCAGTAGCCTAATATGTGCTTCAAGTTCCTCATTGTGATTACGAGCATCCAACAATTCCGAATCTCGAACATGGAGTTCCCTTTGTAAATTCAATGCATCCTCGTTGCATTGATGGAGTTCTTGAGTAATTTCCTCTACACGTCTCTTCAAGCTTGTTATCTCCAAATTCGCTTCAGTGAGAGATGGTTGAGGCTGCTCAGTTGAAACAGTTTTCGGGGATGGAGCTGGTGTTCTTGATACCACTGACATCTTGCCGGAACGTAAAAGCATAGACTTTCCACTAAATCACTTTTTCGAAAATACTATCCCGGACGAGCCCCCAAAATGTTATGATCGGGTTCGGGTAATGAGAATGACAACACGTATTTATAGAAAAGCACACTTGAACTCGGACTCTTTATTCGATCGTAAACACAATTGTTCTCAACAGCTGTCAGAATCAGACTGAACATAAACAATAACATCCGCTACGTCGTTGATCTCGTTGCTAGGGCTTGCTATGCGCGATTCTCGGTGTTCGAATCGCGCAATGTTCGAGCTCGGTCACAATAATATATAGGCTGAAGGACAGGCTAGAATAGCATTTTATCAAAATATTTATTTATTGCAGAGAAAAAATTATAAAAGTGAAGACGGAAAGGTAGGAATAATCCCTTCACTTTCACTTCCTTAGAAGTATTTTACCTTTCGATATTTGATGTATTATATACAAATTATGAACGATCGACAGCTTTTTATTTTCTTATAAAATATTGCGCGAAACTTTTAGAAGCTCCGTGGCTAAACCGGCTAAAGCGTCCGACTCCGGTGTCTAAAACATGTTATTTTCTAAGGGCTTGGATTTGGTTGGGTCCTAATCCCTATCGGGTCGATTTAATTTTTTCTGTTGGATTAATTGATCCCATAGTTCAAAGGAGTGTCAGCCCTAATAATATACTAGTTTAAATAAAATGTAAAAAGATTATCCACTTATATAAGTAAATTGTACTAATTATAAATAATTTATAATGACATGAAATGAATTAACATAAGAAAATTTGTTATCTTTATTTTAAGTTATATAAATGTGTAATAGTCGAGTAAGTGGAGGGTAAACGAATAAGGTAAGATATTCAATCCATTCTATTTTATTGTCTGAAAGGAACAATTGTAATTTTAATTAAAAAAAATTACCATCTCGTATTTTTTAAGGATATCATACCTTGACCATTTACTAACAATTTAAGCCAAAAATATTTTAATTTTTTTAAAGGAATTATCGTTTTGCGAAAACAAATTAATAAATATATTGTATATTTCAAATATAACGAACGATTTCCTTTCGCGCCGCCGGCGAATCAGTTTCGAAATAAACAGCTCGAGAGGAAATCTCTTTTCCCACTACTGTGAAAGAGTGACCACGACTTTCTCTACCGAATGATTTCCTTTTGTGCAACCGGCGTTTCCATTACCTACGCATGCCATATATTTCTCTACCTGCACGCACCCTTTTTCTAAGACCGTGCTGCGCGAGGCTTTTCTTTTTTTGCTTGGTCAATGCATCGGCTCGTTTTCACTTTTTCGGAGATAGCGACCAGGCCTTTGCTACTCTAAAATTTATTATCCGTACGTGCCGAGAAACGCACAAACATCTCGGCAATAAATTCACTCTAGTAGTGCGCTATTTGTTGGGAAGAACCTTTTTTTCAGTGCCTGCCTAAGGGCCTGTTGTGCGAGATTTTGCGTAGTAAATATATATATCGGCTCGTGTACACTCTTTTCTGAGAAAGTGACCAAGCTTATGCTTCTGTGACATCGTACGTTTCTTTACGTATATAGATATAGTTAAAATCTAAAAACATAGAAAATAAAAAAACTTTAAAGTATCGTTTTATACTGTAGCCAGTGTGAATGTAGTTTCTTCTAAGCAGACCCACTGCACAGCAAGGGCACGGCTGGCAAGTGCCGTTAGACGCGCACATGTGCGTTTTCTCTCCCTCTACCTTATCTAAGAGATAACAGAAGCATCGACTATATGCAGCCTCTGCCGAGCGGAAAATACAGGCTGAAATATTATTTTAAAAACAAATAACTTTAACATAATAACTTTTTACATTTTTTAACATCGTAATATAGTTTTCTAATTCAAGTAAAAATGTTGCTCGAAAGAATCAAGTCGATAGCTTAATTCTAAATGTAGTTTTAAATATTCTGTTGTAATAATAATATTTACATGTAAGATGATAATTTTAAGTACTTAAATATGAATGTTTATTCACTAATTACAGTTTACATTATAGTCATTTTTACTGCAACCTTTTATTATACACACTTTGAATTTAAGTAAACGTAAATTAAGGTGAACTTTACTTTCATTACTTATTCTCATTATAATTGCCATTTAATCTTATACTATTTTAACCATATGTACACATTAATTAATTACTATAATTGTAATATGAGTTTTAACAAAAATAATAACTATATAATATAACTATATATATATGGTTGGTAAATATTTTCACAATACTATCATTAATAATTTTTTATGAAATAACTATTATATTTTAAGATCATTTAGTAAGTAAAAATATAATAAACATTAATATTTTAGGTTAATATTAAGAAAATCAAATGTAAAATGCCGAAAGATAGAGAAGGAGCAAGAGAGTAAGCGAGAGCGAAGATCTCCCTTATCTCTCTAAGAAAAAGCTCGCCCCACCAAAAAGGCCCGAGCCCAAAACATAGTTGCGCGCGCTTCTTTAGCGACGCCCTCTGAAGACCTATTAACCCATAACCCTTCTTCTTCTTTCTCTGTCTTAAGCATTAACCTAATAAGAGGAAAAGCATGTGGGAGGAGAAAAAGGAAGAAACGTTCTTCGCTATTCGTCCTCACTCACCCTCACGAGCATTCGCTACAAGCATCTCCGGAGCACTATCTGCTCTAGTACAGCTTTGCGTTTGACTCTCATTTGCTTAAGCAACTCTCGACCACTTACACTGGCTGAGTACAGTTAGGCTCGTGTTATAGGACAATATCTCGATTCGAACACTATCTATTCTAGTACAGCTTAAGCTTACGTCAGACTCCTAATAAAAAGACTTAGCTTGTCCGAGCAACTCTCGATCACTTACACTGATTGAGTACAACAAGGCCGGCTACAGATCTTTGTAGAAAAGTTGTAGACAAATCTTCCAAATACGTATTTCAAAATAAGGGTAGACAGTTTTAGTCGAAGACCCACGCATATTATATATTCATTCAAATATTTCGGGTAAAATAGCTTAAAGCTAAACGCCAAAGATTAAATCGAATCAGTCAAAAAGCGACTTGTCTTACAACAAAGAAATCATCAAATAACCAGAAAGTAATTATATTTAATTCATATTGTATCGTTTAGTTAAAGGCTATTTCTTGTATCAAATTTATTAAAAACAAATTATTTGAAAGAACAAAAAATTATAAAATAAAATATTCTCAATTATTATAAACCTAAATAAACACATACATACACATATATACATACATATATATAATAAACACACCTCGTCCCTACTATCTAGGAGCGTACAGTGTTTATTATAATATTAACGTATTAACAAATGCACCTCATCCCTACTATCTAGGAGCGTACAGCATTAGTTAAATACATACATAAAAAAATAATAAATACACCTCGTCCCTACTATCTAGGAGTGTACAGCATTAGTTAAACATATAAAAACACACATATACACAAAATACTTTCTAATAAAATTTGAACTTCATTTACTAATCTGTTCCCATTAAAATATAATAGTCGAGAACCCTTGTTATATACCCTCTTTATTAAAGGCTGACCCTTTCTTTTCATACATTTGCGGCTACTTTCTATTACCTACGCATGCCATCTGTTTCTTCGAAAAGAGGAGCAAAGAGGCTGCTCCTTTTCCTCTCTCCTAAAAGAAAAAGTCAATGGATTTGCATAATCGAGTGGAAGTAAGACGTCTACGTATTCGGGCCTACAGAGTGGGGATACAAAAAAATCATATACGGATTTTACATCACTTTAAGAGGGGACAGTTCAGAGGAGGGGCTTAAAATACACACATAATACGAATCTGGGAAAAATTGGAGAAGGGATAGACCAGGCATAGGGCTTAGACACACTATGGATATTGGATCAGTTTGAGAGGGGTGGGGGTGATCCAGAACCCGCATGAGCCAGTATGCCTACAGCCTATCTACTAGTATATCTCACCATAAATACAATCTAAATCAACTGTAAAAGCTTCTATGAATTTGTACCGTACAAGTTTAACGTATATTATCTTTTGCGAATGTGCATGGCCGTTTCTTTCATTATATCATTTTTAGAACTTCTCTAGATGGATTGAAAAAATTGAAACGTATTTATTTTAATAGGTCTTCAATCATGTTTTGGCGTTTAACCAAATGAATTTAAAAAGAATACAATACAAAAAAACTGTGCAAATTAATCAGTTTATTCAATTTAATACAATGTATTGTTAAGTTTATTCTTGTAAATCTGGCGAGTGCATTATTCGAAAAGAACAGCGATTCACTCTTAGCGATTCTTTTTTTAAATTCGTGTTTTTTCTAGTTCGTCCCAATGCACTAACGTTCAATACTTAAATGTTACAAACTACGAAGTTAACTCCCCTTACGAAAAGCCATTTGCTCGTTTTTCCTTAATAAAAGTGGTAATATTCAAACAAAGTATTTTTTATTTTGCATGCATAAAGTACTTATATAACCTTTAATTTTCCACTGGTTAGATTACAAAATTCCCAGAGGGACATATGTGACATCGAATTCAAAATGTTGCATAATAAACTTTGCAATAGGACTCCATTTTCCAGTTTGGAAATCGGACCCGGGGAATCTTTTTAGGCACATCTAAAGGCATCACTTAATGCAACATTCAACTTTTCTTAACGTTATCATAATTTTACTCATCGACCGTTCGGCATTTTGAACTATTAAAATGGATTTTTTTAATTTCAAAAAGTAATAATCCTTGGCAAAATTTAATTCTAAACATCTTCGTTTGAGGGATTTTATTGCATAAATTCCATATTAACGAGTTATTTCAATAAATGTGAAAAAAAGCTATTTTGAGGTTACGTTTGGATTACATAATCACATAGTGTTGTATTCTAGAGGTCTAAAGCTATCTTTTGCCGCTGCAATATTTCTTTTAACTGTATTTTGTAACGTGGCAAGTTACGACGGCTTATTATTTAAACTTCTCTCGTCACTTTACCAATTTTCTATGTTAATGGGCGCCAGGTAAAGCGCGGCTAACTCGGCACGAGCCCTTTCCCAGAGGAAGTTCCGTGAATTGGAAAATCAGGAATTAATAATTGTTAACAACACACACAAATTTTCTCTTTAAGTATACCTAAGCTTTATTACATTTATAGACGCACGGTCGCTACATTTACAATCTTCGCGCAATGTTTCTCGGTCGCTATACAATATGGCTACGTTAGCCCTCGCACGCATCTCTCGCGACGACCGAATCACCACGTTTTCTCGAGTTTTCCGAGTCGCACAAATTTTTCCAAATACTGTCCGTGAATCTACCGTAGACCCGACGCGCACTGATTTTATATCCTAGTGTTATACCTCCACGAATTTACTGGTCTAACCCCGAGCACATGGCGACAATGCACAATAAGGATTCTACTAACTTTTAATTGCAAGTGCCGAGGGAAGCTCGTCAATTCCAATGCACTCACCGTCGATAAATCTGGCACGCCTCGCGATGCTCCTCACTCGTTGGTCGCAAAGTCGTCGGATAATATCCTCTCGGAAAATATATATTGGTGACCGCGTGTTGAGGGGCGCCAGGCGATATATAAAAAAACGTGTCTCTCTACGCTCGAACGGCAGGCAAATTTCGAAGTGCGTCTGTCGGACTGGCAGGCAATGCCCAAAATCAGAGAGGGCGGAAATCTCTTCCAAAATTTTCGCTCTTCTTCTCGAGCAACTTCAGCCCACACACTTGTTGCTTCCGCCCCTTTCTTTACGGTGATTGGCCTTGATTTTCCCTAGATGCGAAAATCAAGGCCAAGTCTGCGGTGATTTGAGTCGCTAATTATCATTGGCCCGCTCCGCGAATGCCGCCCTGTCCACGCAGCGCGGGCAACATGAATTGTTAGATATACACGCGCGGGCATCCCGGCGTGTATATCTATATCGGGCGCTTTCGGTTTCGTCGCTGCCGGACCATCAAAGTTGACAGCGGCGACGTGCGCGCGTCGGCCTACGCTAGGATAGGCCGGCAGCTTCATGCGGCTCGCGGCGCGGCGGCTGCTAGCTCTCCCCTCTGTCGACAGCCGTGTCGGTATCTCTCTCTCTCTCTCTCTCTCTCTCTCTCTCTCGTGGCTACAGCAGAGATGGTGTACCTCGAGGAAGCCGCCGCTGCTGCTGTGAATCCTCTCTCCTCCCGCGTCTGCGTGCATCGGGAGAGATGGCGGTCGCGCGCGCGTGTGTGTATGTGTGTGCGCGGCAGTGGCTCATCATCCTCCAGAGGCGAGTAAGAAAGAGCAAGCGAGAGAGAGAGGGTCGCGCGTACAGTGTGAAGTGGTGTTGGTCACGTGCATGTGTGTGTAGGCTCGTCGTCGTTGCTCGCTCCTATCGGTCGTCGCTGCGGCGATCAGCTGGTGCCGCCGGTATGGGTGTATGCGTGTGTGTGCCGGTCTGCGGCTTTCCTCGGTCGCTACTCTTTATCCATTTTTCCTCAACAAATAATAACAATTCCCCCCATTAATAACAATATTATTTAATATAAAAATGCTCGGCTCTGGTGACGGCTGACTTGGTCGCGATTGACTGCCCGTGTTTAATATCATTGGGACGTGAAATACACGTCACAATTTCTAGATTTAACTACCTTTGGACTCCCCGGCACCCCGACTAAATAGTCTTTGTCAAACGACGCATACAACATTTGTACTTTTCTGCTTGTCGCCTCCTTCGTTTTTGAGAACCTCTTGCCAGCGTATCTTCAGATCTTGTCTGCGATATTTGACAAAGACTTTTTAGTCGGTGAGACCAAAAGTACTCAAATCCAGAAATTTAGTTAAGAGAAATATTAAGTTTAATGCATCAAAAGATAGCTTTTGACCTCTAAAATACAACCCTAATTTCTCGTACTTGGCAGTGAGTGATGTCGTCCTCTTGCCCAAGAAAATTACTTTCGGCTCGCCCACTATTTGGATTTCTGTCTTTAGCTGGGTCCTCTAGGGTGGAAAAGATATGTCGCTGGAACAAGAATCGGAATTCACATCAGTTAATCACCGCATAGCGATCAACCAGATCATAACCGGCGGTTCATTGTACGTCTTCGTTTTCTGAAATATCCCTGTTTTTCAGATACGCGCACTCTGACAGCTTTCTACTTGGCCTGTTTGGAAAGTTGATTTATCAGGCTGCCAGTCTTAGCAGAAAAATACTCGAACTTTATGGAAGAATATCACGTCTTGCTCCATATGGAGGGTGTTCCGGATAATGAGGTGAATTCTTTTGATGTTTTCTATCTATCCCACCATCCAGTTGATAAAAAATACAGTAGCGGAAAACTACGCGTAGTCTAGAACGCAATCCAAAATGATGTTTCAGGTTTAGCACTGAATAAGTCGTTGCATGCGGAGATTTTTCAAATTCGTTTTTACGTGCAATGTAGTAAAAATGGTCATGCAATTTTTTGTGCATCCATTGAAGACAAAGATTGGCAGCGAATTTTGTGTATTAGTTATCCTGAGGCTGTCGTAGAGATTTTTTGTTTGATTACAGTTACGCATGGCATATCTTGTGCCCCTTTTCTCGCCAATACTTGCATGTTACAGTTTGCTGATGATGAGCAGAGGGGATTTCCCGAAGGCGCCAAAATTCTTCAATAGAGTCACTTGCCGATGACTCTTTTGCCGGGGGGATACCATACAGAAAGCAGTAGTCATCCTAGATCAGCTAATAATCATTTTAGGTACTGCGGGCAAGAGTTTGTTTACAGCGTCCGTTGTACAAATGATGTTTTATGGGAAAACGTCGTGCATTCTACATTTTAACAAAAAGTCTAACTTAATAATGAATAATGATATTTCCAAATTAAAAGAGAAATGGTTAGTTAATATTTCTAATGTCACAATTATAGATGATATTATAGAGGTTCTCAGCCAAAGACAAAAATTCAATTTCACTTTAGAATTCGGCAAAACAACAACTTTCGAATATTTTAAGAACTTAGAATGTTCTCTGTATTATAATAAAAAAAGATCGTATAGATAGATATGACGTTTTACATGTAATTGACAATCGCATAAAAAATAAACCCATATTAGTTTACAAGATAGAATCCTTAATGAAAAGATAAAAAATACAAAAAGAATTTTAAAGCGTAATAACAACTTATTTCTCACTAAATCAGATAAATGAAACGCCATAGTATCCATTAATTCAGATCTTTATATTTCCAAAGTTGATGAAGATCTTAATGATAACAAATATTATATTAAAATTAAAAAGAATCCTTTAAAATCTCTTCAAAATAGTACTGCTTCATTATTGGCTACTTCGAAAAATAGAAGTGTTTTTGAATGTAATGTTGGCACTGTTTATATTACTACGGATTTAGGTAACACTGTATTACCTCGGGGATGTACCCTCGTTAAAGTTCACGAACTTAATTTTCCTATCTGAATAATAGTTTCAGCTATTAATAGTCCGTTATATATTTTTTATAAATGGTTATCCTTACTCTTTAATATGTTTATCTCTCGACCTGCTTCATCCATAAAAAATAGTATAGCTTTCAGAAACATACGAGATAAAACTATTATTCCGTCGGATTTTTCTGTTTTTTCACTAGATGTTGTAGCCCTTTATTTGAACTTATCTAAAAACCTAATATTAAAAGTCGTTGAATCAAAATGGATGTTTTTAAATGGTAAAATAAATCTAAGTAAAGCAGAATTCTTAGTGGAGGTTTTACACCTTCTAGATTCTACTTACCTACAATTCAACAATAAGTTTTACAAACAAGTAATGGGGTCGCTTATGGGTCTTTATATTATTCCGTGGTTTGCGGAAATATCCTTAGAATTATTGGAAATACATTTTCTCAATATTATCAAGAATAATATTTTATTGTTTAAGAGATATTAGACCATGTGTTGATGAGTGTTTGTTATTGTAAAAACAAATAAGATTAATGACATCGAATAAATTTTCAATGATTACAATCCATCCCTTCAGTTCAGTGTGGACGTTGAAGATAATAATAAAATAATTTTTTTTATCTTAAGATAACAAGAATCGAAAGTAACCTACCCATTACTAATTGATGCAGGAAAAACACTACGTCAGAATATTCTATTAATTACACAGGCACACAAAGGGAAAAAAGTTCATGTTCCCGGAACCAAACTAGTATATCTTTATGTTTTTGGGGTCGCTGAATCCGAATCCGGTGACCGTTTGTCTCCATCAGGTCAGGTTCAAGGTCATTTAAAGGTCAAATGATGGAAAAATGGTCAAATCGGTTAAAATTATTATTTATATATATTTTGGGGGTCGCTGAAACCAAATCCGATGTTCATTTGATCCGACAAGGTCAAATTCAAGGTTATTTTAAGGTCAAATTTGTTTGTTCTGCTAAACATGAATTTTTCACTGCAGATACCGAAAGAACGGGAAATTTTACATCTAGATATGTATTCAATTTTTTGATAACATAACTCCCAAGGTCATTTCAAGGTCACTTCATGTTGTTGTATGGAGGATTCATATGAAAATTGCAAAAATCAGAAAATGTGTCTTCACGGGACTAAACTACTATGTCAATATGTTTTTGGGGTTTCTGAGTTGGAATTCGAGGTTCGTTTGCTTGTAAGTATGTCAGGATAAATTTCATTTTAAGGTCAAATCCAACAAAAATGTTCAAATCTATTCGCATCATCACTCGGTTATCTTTCTGGAATCGCTGGAACGTGCATTTTTTATCTAACTATTCTACTTCTTCATAGTTTCGCCTTCTTTTATATCGTACTAGTTTATCCTCAAAAGATCTGTGCAAGAGATTTCTCTTGCGTTTTTTTCATTTTTCCGTGCTTTCTCTCTGCAACATCCAACAGAAATCTGCCATCATGTTTTCATCCCATCTACTCTGAAATCTTCGTTCTAGATCTTTGAAATCTTGGTGAAAACGTTCTCCTTCTTCAAAGAGCGTCCGTGGCTCAGTTGGTTAAGGCACACGCTTTAACTAGCAGATATACGCTTGCTCCAGGGGTGGAGTGTTCGATTCCCGATGAAGGCAAATCTCGGATTTTTTCTGAGTTGTTTTTCAACGGGAAAAGTACCCTGGACTCCGGCTGTTTCGAGGCGGGTTTTTCCCCGAAATTTTCCTTCAGCGTAGTTCCGGGTTGGATTTGACCTTAAAATGAAATTTATCCTGACATACTGGAAGCAAACGAACCTCGAATTCCAACTCAGAAACCCCAAAAACATATTGACATAGTAGTTTAGTCTCGTAAAGACACATTTTCTAATTTTTGCAATTTTCATATGAATCCTCCATACAACAACATAAAGTGACCTTGAAATGACCTTGGGGGTTATGTTATCAAAAAATTGAATACATATCTAGATGTAAAATTTCCCATTCTTTTGGTATCTGCAGTGAAAAATTCATGTTTATCAGAACAAACAAATTTGACCTTGAAATAACCTTGAATTTGACCTTGTCGGATCAAATGAACATCGGATTTGGTTTCAGCGACCCCCAAAATATATAGGAATAATAATTTTAATCGATTAGACCATTTTTCCATCATTTGACCTTTAAATGACCTTGAACCTGACCTGATAGAGACAAACGGTCACCGGATTCGGATTCAGCGACCCCAAAAACATAAAGATGTACTAGTTTTGTTCCGGGAACAAGAACTTTTTTTTCTTTGTGTGCCTGTGTTATTCATCACATCACCCCCTTTCACAAAAAATAGCAATAATTTAAAACCTAATAGATAAATGCATACTCTTAGCATACCCCTCCTTTCACCATAATAATATTAATCATATAAGAAATTATTTGCTGGCTAATGGCTATCTTGTTAATTTTATCAATAAATACATTAACAAATGAATCGACCAAATTAATAACAAATCTACCCACAACAACAACAGTGACAACAACAAGATCAATAATAATAATGATAACAATAGTAACAATAATAATAAATTCTCTATAAATATAATATAACAGCTGTTAATAAAACAATAAATAAGTTTAATACTATGATTAGATTAGGCAAAGATAAACTTAACGAATTAGAAGTTAGTAATGTTATCTATAAGCTTGATTGTGGTGATTGTCCAGCGTCATACGTGGGCCGCACAATAAGAAAATGCAGACTTCGCCGTAATGAGCACCGTAGATATTTCTAACAAAAAAATAGATACATCTGCACTTATACTTCATGTACATACTGTTACGTGGGGGAAAGAAAGGAGAAAGGGCACTACTCGCGTTATTTGCACGTACCACTTAAGGTACGTGATTCTTCGGTGGTTCGGGTGTACTGGAAAGAGAATGAGCAAAACGAGAGTGCGGTTGATGGTTCTTTTATCGGGCTGATGTAGGAGAGAGATGGTGTGCGCGCGATTGCCCTGCTCAAGTCGAAGTAGCGGGACGCGCTTGCTGCGTGCTACGAAGCCGCCGCGCGACGCGCGTACTGCCTCAGCGCTTTGGCTTTCTTACGCCTCGCTATCTCGTGGACACAGGACACCTGTGTCCGCGAGCACGGACGCTGGAATACGTCCGTGACACGTTCGTGGTTCGCTCGTCGGCGCCACGGCGAAGCAAAATATTTTTGTATAAAACAGTTACGTGGAATCATACGAAAACATGTGATGATGAAATGCTTGAAATTTCGTGGTTTAAATTTAAGTGAACAAATTTGTTGAATTTATTTATTTTAATAAATAAATTCAAGTGGATTTTGAATAAAGTACAATTTGCTAAATTATGAAGTTAAAATAAATAAATTAAAATTAGAATTTGAATAATAAATTTGTTGAAATTTTATTTATTTTGATAAATAAATTCAAGCAAATTTCGAATAAAATACAACTTTCTAAATTATAAAAAAAAACTTGAGATTTCGAGTTTAAATTTGAGATTTGGATAAAACAGGACTTTAAAAATTTATCAATCCCAGCTACAAGGTACTGGTCAGTACTAACCCTAAATTAAATTAAAATATATATGCAAAAGTTCTGTGAGCACATGGGAATCCACGTGTAACATGAAATTCATAGTTAAAAGGTAATAAGTTGAAAATTATTAAAATATTAAAATTTATGTTTAAATTCTCAATAGAGCAAGACTTAAGCGCTGGTTAGAATCGCATTTAAATATGCATACAAATATGTTTGAGATTATACGTAGTTGAAAGTACAAAATTCTGACGTAAAAACTGAAAATTAAACTTGATGATAATTCGTCAATTTGAAATTTACATTAAACACTTAAACTTAATAATTGACGCGGGTGTGCTGTTGTTTGAGTGTCTTCTTAGGCGTGTATAAAGGACGTGTGTCTCTCTCTCTCTCTTATTACGAGGTATACAATAAAATTATTCTAAAAGCTTACTCACACTTGAAGTGAGGTATTATTGAACAGTTATACAGTAAAGGTTATAAATCGAATGTGCACTGTAATATCAGTGTTACTTATCATTATTATGATACAATTTAAATGTCATTGTTGTGGTGGAATTTAGTGGCTGTCTGCCATCTCAGCTGCCTGGCCGGGGGCGGGGAAGGTGATTAAAACCTCTCCTCGCAGCTCTGCTGCAGCTTGATGTCGTCCGTCGGTGGGGGCAGCGGGGAGAATCTCCACGCTCTTTCTGCAGCTTCGTTGACGCGCTACCTGCCACGGCGGGGAGAGTTGTCGTGTTCTCTCGCACCTCTGCTCTAACTAGGCAGGTAACAGCGCGTTCCTGGGCTCTACCACTACCGTTATCGGTCGCTCGGTATAGCACAGCCTCGGTGTGTCTGCGGCTCGTTCGGGCTAGTGCAATCTCGCAATCTCGAACGTTTGCATCCGAATGGCACCTGGCTCCTCTCGATCCGCTGTACCTGAAACTTTTCTGCATCGATTAGAGCAACGGGACTCCCCGGGAAAGATGCATACACATATTAACAGTGCTATCACGATAAAACCTATAGTTGCGTATGAGAAGGTCATGGCTGCACTGAGCGGATACTATCGCCCAGCAACCTATAATGATTTTAGTATTAATTAATGCTACCGCCAGTATGAAGCAGGCTTTACGCGAAGTTTAAATGCGAGCGCGCAATAACGCGATGCAAAACCAAGTACGCGGCGTGACGTCACCGCCCGAGAACTCGGCGTTGCTCGCAGCAGCGCGCACTCGCATCCTACGACAGAGGTATGCGGGATGTACGCGACGCTGTTATCACTCGTGATAGGATGCCTAGGCTAGCCGACTTGGCGCCGACCGTATAATGCGTCATATAGAGGACTTATTATACTCGATAGTTATACGTTTTAATTTCTTCTACGTTAAAGGTTTTAGCACGCGTAGAAGGCGGAAACGTCTGGTTCACCTAAGCACGTTCATTCTAGGGCATGCATGATTCATATTTTCTATCTCTGCTTTTTTTTTGGACAGGCGCACGGGACACCGAGTCAAAAGCCGTGCTTTGGTTAACTAACCTGTTTTTATTACTACATGCGGATGAACATCGCATCATCCGGTATACGCAATTCGGGCTTGGCGTGCATTAGCGTGGTTGAAAATCACCCATAATGCGCGCCTGCTAAGCAGCTGAGAGAGTTGCTTAGCGCTTGAACAGCGCTGCGGGGCGGGGACTGAGCTGCTAAGATTGCAGGCCGGTCCTTATCGCCATCGGAGACAAGAATTTACTTTTATGTAGTAAGCATTATTATATTTTCCTCGTCACGTTCCGATTGATTTCATGCTATCTTCATGATTAGTTGATTAACTTGTTTTCTGAAACTACTTCTTGTGTTTGAAAATTTGGCTTGTTTACGTAAAATTGATCTTGTTGGGCCAAATGACTGAATTCCATTTGTATTCTTTTTTTGGTAGAATTCGTACTGTTTTTACAACTCTGATTAATTATAATTAACTTCCTGTTGTGGCGAAAATTGTAAATTGTTTTGTCTGTAGAGATTAAATTTCACTTACTTCTTTTTGCGTAAAATCTATACTGTTTTAAACTTCTGTTTGAAAACAATTAATTTTGTTTTGTATCGAAAATTAATAAATTGTTTGCCTGGAGAGGGGTCGAATGAGTTACGAAAGCTAATTTCAGCTCGATTGTTAGATTACTCAACAGTACTGTCCTTGTAGTGTTTTATAAATGTCTCACGCGATTCCCGAAGTATCAAAAATTGATACGTTCGTGGGATCGCCAAAAGAAAAATTATAAATAAGAAAAGGGCTAACCTCGATCTCTGCCACGCTCCTAGATTTGCATGCTCAAATCTAGGGGTGTGGGTCCTTCACGGATGATGCCCTTTCCAACTTGTCAAGGTTGACAATTTTAATTATACCGCCATTTTTTATTTTGGCCTTCTTGAATTCATGATTTATTTTAATTATCTCATAAGGGCCCTCATAATCCTTATCATATTTGCCCTTTTGAGGCTCCTTTAAGCTATAGACAATTTCTCCCTCCCTGAAATGCAGAACGTTGAGTTTTCGATCGTAATAGTATTTCGATCTGTACTTCGCTTGTACTAAATTCAATGCTGCTTGAGTTTGCATTGTGGAGAGGTTGTGTATTAAATCTAAGATATAATCCCCATAAGTCAGGACCTGCTCCCTCGGGGGAAAATGACATATAGGCACCCATTCGCTCCATTTGTCAACTTTTTCTATGTATTATTTCAAGTACTCGGTCAGACTGTGGTGCATACACTCGATAGCGCCATTCGATTGGGGGTGATAAGCCGTAGTACTGTATTTGTCTATTCTGGAAATATGCGCAAACGCATTAAGCATTTTATTCAGAAAGTGCGTCCCTTGATCTGACAATAGGGCCGTTGGAGGGCCAAAGTAACATATAACTTTGTCAGTAAATGCCCGCAGCACCTCTAACGCCGTGGTCTTTTTGACTGGGATAAGGATGCAAAACTTAGTTAGACAGTCCTGTACCGTAAGTATGTACTTAAAGCCTTCCGGCGAGTCCTTGAGAGGGCCGTAAAAATCTATGCTTAACTTCTGAAACGGTCTGGACGGTGTAAATGTGATTATAAGGGGCAACCGTGTCTTTATGCGCACTAGCTTATTCGTCTGACAGGCGACACAGCCTAGAACAAATTGCCGTACATCGGGCCGCATATTGCGCCAATAGAAGTCTGCTGCAATTTTGCTATATGTTTTATTTACGCCCCTATGCGCTCCCATGGCCGCTTCATGATATTCTTTCAGTAATTTGTAGCGATCCTGCACTGGCGGAATCGGAATTGTTTAAGTATAATACCGCCGTCACGAGCAATCCCTCGAATGTTGCGTTAAATAAATCAATGAACGATGTCCATTCTGATAACGTGAGAACGGCCAGGTCTCTTGCTATGCCAAAAGAGACAATATTACTCAAGCATAGATGAGTTTTTAAATTCTTTAAGCATTTCGAGAGGACAGATTTCAGTGGCCTCTCATCTAAGTAATTTTTTATGAAGAGCCCAATCACGTTTACATCTTTGCATTCGGTGGCATAAATGTCACCAACCTTGTGCTTAGATTTCGCGATATCAGAAGTCTTAATATATCGCCGCTCGATTAGCGCTTCCAACATCTCAGTGTTAAGAAAACCGTCTGCTATTAGTAAGCACACTATGTTCTCTCTACAGTGAAATGGGTGCTCACTAATCGATTTTATCCGGGTTAGGGGCGGCGGGGCCTGTCCATCAGGGAGAGCCTATGGGGGTTTTTCGCGCGGAGTCCTCGCGCTCCTAACTAGGCATTTATCGAGAGCGCTAGTATGCGCTCGCACTCTTATCTGCCTGTCCCGCACGCTGATCTCTTCAGTGTGCACTGCAGCCTTGCTGTGCATCCCTGCGTTAGAACGGGAGGGGTGTCTCGCTTTCCGGCCTGACTGTCCGTCTCTGCTGGCTTCGTCATGAAGCGGCGAATCGCCTCCCGCCTGTCTATCCACCGGTGACTCCTCAGCTGCCTTAAAATGCTGACTGGAGTTGTTACTTGACTTGCCGGCGCTGCTTGCCTCTTTTCCTTCTGTATCGTTATTTTCTTCCGAGTCAGGGCTCTGTGCTGCGTCTCTTTCAACAATACACTCGCTGTACACATAAGTTGTGTAGTGTCGGCCGGATAAGTGCAAGTGGATATAATTGTCAGCGGTATTGACAATTATATGACAGAAGTCGGCTCCTCCTGTTTCTAAGTGATGATGTATGCATATGTTTTGCTGGAACTCTTGTGCGATAATATATGCACAATTCACATTCCCGTATTTAGTTTCAGATAACAACATTTCTTGCGTCTCAACGGTGTCGCCGCACGTCGGGAAAGCCGGGGAGTTTAGTAGCTGCCTGCGCAATTCTGTGACTGAAATACTTAGCTTCAGTAGTTCAATTAGAGAGTAAAATAGACAGTTCCTTGGTGGGCGTGAGGGGATGTCTGTGTCTTGAGTCAGGACTGCGTGCGGGCTGGCGCACCATTCCTTTGCTTCGTACACCAGAAGGTCCCCTCTATACGATGATACTGAGGATTTTAAATCCGCCGTCCTTGCCTCAATTCGATCGACGTTGCGGGGGACGTATTCGAAGTGATCGGACATCCCTTAGGCGTAGGGGCCAATGCCCGGAAAAATATAACGATCTGTAGCAATTTCTTTGTTTTTTTTTTTTTTTTTCTTGGTGTTTTTATCGTTTTCTGTTAGATCAATTAAAGGGGTCTCGAAGTCCAAAATATGTTTCGATATGTCAAATGTGGATACATTCATCGGCTCCTTGCATTCTTTCAGGAAGCCACTGACTGTCACGGCTGTTTACGTCCTCTACCTCGTGTCGAACCGGTGATGCTCGATAAGCTTGCGGCATCTTGGGTTTCTTACCGCCAAAATCCTTGCGCAATACATTATTAAAATCTGGGGCAGTGCCCGGTTCGGCCTCTGCTTCCCACAGGTTAATCTGCATTGCGTTTCTGCCCAAAATCTCGCACTTAACAATATCCACTATTAATCGAGTGCGCAGTTTAGCTACTAAATTTGTCAAGACCGACTTTTGCGGCAAATGTATTTTAGAGCTGCTGCGCCGCGCCTGCGAGCACGGCATATCATTATCCATCTCAAGTGTCATTCCGCTCGCCGTCGGCCGGACCGGCGGCGAACTCTGGTCCGCTTGTGCGTACTGCTCGAACGATGCACAGTCTGCCAACCCGTGTGACGACCTGCTCGCTGTCGAGTGTGTCGTCAGCGAAGCTGCCTGCGCGCACTCCAGCGGCGACGCACTGTCTGGCGGCTCATGTGTCGTCACGCTCGCTGCTGTGTGTGTCGGCAGTAGAGCTTCGACTATCTGCAGCCTGTGCTCTAGGCCGGGCTGCCCAGCGATAATTTCCAGCGAAGCTAATCCCTGATAGTGCATAGCCTCGTCCTCCGGCGTGTATTTAAACTCCGTGGGCGGCTCATTTAAAACCTGCGGCTTAAGTGGTTTTGTATTCCTATCCTGCTGTCGACGCAACTCAGCTAACTCTGCTGTTGGCGTACTGGTGACTTTCAGTCCTTTCGCTAACCCTTTTTCTTGGCGTAAGTGGGCCGATTTTTTTATCTCTTTCTGCATTACTGATAATGGGATCATCGGGGCTGTCGGCAGGTTTGACGTTATATGGTTTCTGACGACTACCTTTCTTTCTCCTTCCCAGTTTCTTCTTCTTTTTATTAAATAGCCAGGGGTCATTCGTAGTATCTTCTTAAAATGACTCTTCAGAAATAGATATCACAATGGCCCGTTTCTGCTCTATGTCATCTTTCTCCTTGGTGGTAAGCGAACCTTGCCGGCGTGGCTCTCTGCCTATCTGCAAGTTTTTAGCCTCAAGTGACTCTTGCAGAACCACTTGAATGCACAACTTTTCTTCACTGCTCAATTGAAGCCTGTCGTTATCAATTTTACTTAGCTATACGTTGAATAATACGCACGCAAGGTATATGTCATCCTCATAATCAAGGACATATACCGTACTGTCGCTTATTTTCTGCGTGAGCCAACGTATATATATTCGTTAGTCGGCTTCGTAAACATCATGCTGCAACTGGCACAGAAAAAAGTCATCTGAGGTATTGCGCACCGCACGGAACTCACCCTTGGAATAAATGGGTTTCTCGCCAGTGCGTTTCGTTTTATATCTGTGCATTGTTTTGGATTCCTCCGAATCTGTCTTGGGTATTTTAATTTTCTTGTCTCGATCGATGCCCTTTTTCTTGATTGCTCAGGTGACAAATACTCTGGCCGGGGGTTGATCTAACTCTGCATCATAAAGCTCTGCTCTGGGTCGCTCTGGGTTTTCTTTACCCTCTGGAATGACTGGGTTGCATGAGAGCGCGTCAGCATTCACATTTACTATCCCTTTTCTATAGACTACGTCGAACTCATAGCCTCTCAATGCCGCTTTAAGTCTGTTGAACCTAAAGTCTGGTTTTTTGGATTTATGAAAGTGCTTCAGGCTAGCATGGTCCGTTACGACCGTGAATTTTCTACCATATAGATAGTGCCTGAATTGATCTTTTCCAAATATAATTGCAAGCAGCTCTTTATCATACGTAATGTAACGGAGCTCGCTTCCTCTGAGCGGCCTGGATGCATATGTACACGCAGCATCTGAGCCGATGGTTCCCTGTGATAACACCGCCCCAAGGGCAAAATCTGAGCTATCACACGTGAGAATAAACGGCTCCGGTAGGTTAGGCGCAGCTAAGACTGGTTCACTGCAGAGTATCTTTTTTATTTCTTCAAAAGCCAACCGTTACTTGTTGCCCCACTCAAACTTGACTCCCTTGCGCAGCAACTTAGATAGCGGTAATGCCTACGAATCCGAGCCATTGGTTGACTTTCTTAGCATTAGTTGGCTCTGGGTATTTTTCCACAGCCTCGAGTTTCTTGGGGTCTGTGCGGATCTTGCCTTCTCTCACTATATGTCCGAGGACAGACGCCTCACGTTTCAGAAACTGACAGTTTTTGGGCTCTATAGTGAGGTTCGCATTCATTAATCTCTTTGCTACACGTCTGAACCGCGCTCTGTGCTCTTCAAGATTTTCCGCAAAAATCATGAAGTCATCAAGATATATTTCGACTTCCTCGCCCTGCAGCCCGGCCATGGCCAGTGACATGCATTTCGCGAAGGTGTTCGTCGCTTCTTTCAAACCCATACTCATGTGTTTAAATTCCCAGTGTTGGACTGAGTTTTTCCCCACATGAGGTGAGAATGCAGTAAAGGGTGCTGAGGCAGAGTGCATTGGTATTTGGTGGAAACCCTGTTTCAAATCTACCACCGTAATAATGTTAGCGCGAGCCAGTCGCTCAACTACGTCACTCGTGAAGGGAAGCGACTAGCAGCGACTGCCGACCGTAATTTCATTTAGTGCCCGAAAATCAGTGACTAGTCACCATCTTATATTGCCGTCAGCATCCATTTTTTTGTACAATCCAGAGATTGCTGCAATATAGCGAGCTCGAGAGTCGTATAATGCCCTGTTCTGCGAGTTAGTGGACCTCCACTTCAATTTGCTCCTTAATAGCCTTCGGATATTTAAAGCGCTTCGCTCGCAGAGGCTTATCTGCCATGAGCTTTATTTCATGCTCCAGCAGAGTCGTAGCCAGCAGTGGTTCTCCATCCAGTCCAAAGACACCCGCAAACTCTGTGATTAAAATTTTCATATGCAATAATTCTTCCGCGTTGCAGTCTTCCGGGTCTATAAGGCTCATTATTTTCTTAACTCGCCTTTCACGTAGGTCTCGGTTTTCCTCGAGTAGTCGATTTTTCTGTGCGACATCCATGGGTTCACTCATAATATCTTTTCCAGATAAACGCATTATGTTTACGCGCTCAATATATTCTTCCTCGTCGTCCTCATCGACGAGAAATGTGCCCTTTGCCATCATGGTTTCGCACTCAACTAATTCAATCTGCGGAACTGGTAGCTTAACCGCTTTTTCGCCAATATTGATGCATTCTGCGACAACACGCCCATTGTGATTTCTTGCAGTAAAATTACCGAATAATAAATCTGGTCCCAGATCTTGCAGTGGGACCCAGCCAATTTTTGCATCCGTGTTGGCGACTTTTGCATACATTATGCAACGCGATTTTGCTGAGATTTCAAAGCATTCTTTTTGCGCAAAAGGAATTGTGACCATACTTCAAATTAAACTCTTACGGGCGGCGTCGACGCGCCGACCGTATCTCTCAATAATATCCCAACCGATCAGGCCCTCCGTAGGAAAGCTGTCGGGGACGACGTGCATCTCGCATAAAAGCCCATGCACAACCAACAAGGTTTTGCCTATGGTCCGGCATTCTCCAGAAGTAACTCCCGTAATCGCAGGCACCTCGCTTCTATCAATCCGTTTATTCACGCGTACACAGCTGCTTTTAATCACCGACACATCCGCTCCCTTGTCTACATGAAAATTGGCTGTATTGTTAACTAGATCATCGCCCTTCAAAATTACTATTGGTGGCTTGCGCCCAGATCCCGCAATTTTAATACTAACTACACGATGGGGCACCTGTTCGCCTTGTTTAGGCAAGCCATGCTGCCCGACGCCTGAGGACTGCGCCGAGCAGCTTATAAGTTTAAAGGCCCGTTACTGGCCTGCTCAGACTGTCCTTTGATCATGGTCTTGACTTTCCTAATTATTCTGGAAATTTTTATTGTTATTATAATTATTATTACGACCATTGTAATTGTTGTAATTATTGCCAAAGTTGTTGTTATTACGACCTTTATAGTTGCCTTTGTTATTGTTAAAGCGATTGTTATTGCTTTGCCCATAGTTAAAATTGTTCTGATCGTCCCCCTCAGGCCTGATCCGCCCCGTCCTTATGTCCGCCTCTAACTGAAAACAATACCTGTGTATGTGGCCCCTTTTCATACAATAATCACATGTTTTTGTCTGAAAATTCTTTTTCTTACAAAAAATCACCGGTGTGTCGGTTAGCACTGTAATAGTTGCACGGCGCCACTGCAGGCATGACGCTTGTATTCGCTTGCATGCGATTTTGCTCCTGCCGAGGAGGAGAATTCACGAGCGGCTGATTCGACTCACTTTGAGACGCTACAAGGTTTATCTGCGCGTGAGTCATAGGAGGCTGCGCTGCTAGGTATCCACATGCAAGGTGAGTGCTCTGCTTGCACTCAAAGTTAACTGCAACTCTGATTGCCTCATAAAGGTCACGCGGGTGCTCGCTTCGCACCTGATGGTCCAGCGGGTGGGTCAGGCCAAACATGAATTACTGGAGCGCGTCCCAGTTGGCCCCTCGCTTGCGCGACTCTCTGTCACTGTCGTAAATATCTGGGGCTGAATCATATGTAGTCAGCAGCTGATTTAAGAGTTTCTGCGCCCGCAACCCGTAGTCGCCCGCCTTCTCGCCCGGCAGCTGATTCATGAGTGTTAATTGTATCCAGATATCGTCCGCCAAACCCGCATTGCTATACTGCAAAATGAAGTCCGCGAGCAATTTTTCGACAGAGCCATAGCTCATTACCCTTGCCGCGTAACCGTCGGCCGCCCTATCAATTTACTCGCCAGCGATAATAAAATAATTTTTTCTTGTTGCAGGCCAAACATCTCCTTGACCTCGCGCACCGCAATATAAAACAAATTCAGCCTATCAGAATTTCCATCAAATTGCGGGATTAGATTCAGCGCTTGCGAGAACGTCAAACTTTGACCGCGCGCGTTCAACCAGTTATTACCCGAAATGCTAGAATTTGGGGCTGCTACCTGTGTAACTTGTTCCGACGGATTAAGGCAGGTTTGCGGTGGATTTGCCTATTTATTCAATAATTTTTATTTCATACAAAAAATAATCTTTATTGTTCAAACTTTTTACATATTAAAATACACATTTTTAAAATATAAAAATAATTTTCTTTTTTTTTACGGATTTTTCTTGACAAAATGGCGGCCTCAAAATTGTTCTTTTGTTTGACTGTCGACACGATGTCTCACCAACGGATTATCTGAAATCAAAAAACTAAAAAGATTCTTAAAACTTATAGCTTTGGCTATTGCATAGTCTAGGATATTTCATTTTTACCGGAAAAAAACAAAATGGCGGACTTTTGAAATTTTTGGCTCTTTTTTTGCAACATAAATTGTTTATAACTTTTTGAAAAATTTATTGATCGTTATAATCCTAGATCATACAAAAAGAACATATGTCAGGAGTAAGCTGTTCAAATTTCAACTGAATCGGTGCAGTAGTTTTTTTTAAATCGTGTTGATAGAGTTGAAAAGCGTTGTTTCGAGAAAAACGCGTTCAAAGTTTTGAGCAGCCGAGCGCGCGCGCTCAAACGCGGTAGGTGCTGCCTCTTTTCTGCCTATTCCCGGCCGTAGGAACTAATTGTATGAGTTTTAAAATATTTCTAGATAGTATTGCTATCGAATAATGAAATAAAAAAAAATGATTTTTTCAAAAAAATCCACCGCAAACCTGCCTTAAGAGGCACGAGGGTGTGTGCATCGGGTTTCTATGCTTCGGTGTTTATTGCGGGAGAACCCTGTGGTGTATATATCTGTCGCGTGACGCTATTATCCCAAGTTATGTGTGGCGTATTCGATTGTGATTCGTGTGGGGTTTGGAATGCTCTCATTAATCTATCTAGCGACACTTGTGCTGGGGTGATTGGCGTTTGCGTGGCCGTAGTCGCGTTTTTAATTCTACCTAAATCTGCGTTAAAGCTGCGTGCTTCGGCGGCCAGCTGCTGAGCCATACCGCGATCAAATTGGTATTGCCAGTCTCTTTCTAAGAAGTCAATGAAGGGCGTCGAATCGGCTTGCGTCGATCGCGATGAGGTTAGCAGGAAGGATCGTGTCAATGTGTCTATACTTACTGTATAGAAATTATTAGCCGCATAATTTGTTTCCGGGGCCGGGTTAAGAGGAAATGCCTGTGATTTTGCTGTTTCGAGCCTATCGTTTGAAATTTCTGTAGGGGTTGTAGGTACGTTGGGGAAACTGAGTAGATCATTGGCAGTATTAGCGGCGTTTTTCACGCGCGCATTTTGGCCGCTTGCTGCCACGTCTGTATCTTGCGTCACGTACGATTCTATATCCGCCGGCGCGCTATGCCGCTGCGACGGCTGGTTTCTCAAATGTATACGTATAAAATCCGCGCGCTCATCTGGGGTTAGATGCGCAAAGACCTTTTGTAATAGAGGGTCAGATACCTCTAACAAGCTTGCAACGCCGTGCAAGCTCGAGTTGCTCGCGTAAAGTTGACGCTTGCTTTTGTCACTGCTTAAATTGAATAAATTTCTCAATGACATTTTTAATATAAAGGCTAAAAATTGAAATTAATAACCGGCGATATATCAATTGATGTAATGAGAAAAAAAAATTTAGCAACAACAACTAAAAGATTTGAAGCTTCCGATTAGTAGAAAATTATTACCACAAGCAATTAAACATTTAGCCTTTACTTATGAGAATTTCAGAATTTGAGACGCACAATAGGTTATCTGCTACACCGATAATATTGTGTGTATGTAAGTTTCCGGGCGTGACTTACCCCTCGGAGGACAAAAATTTATTATTAAACAACGACTTACAGGAGAAGAGTTCCAAAAATGACGACGAGAGTATACGCAGCCATCTTCTTCTTAAAGCTCGAAAAGTACAGCGACCGGTCCTTGAACTTCCTTCCTGTCGAAAATCGAAAGGTCTCAGCGTGCCCCTCGCTTCCTCCCTCAGCGTCTCAGCAAAGTGGGCCTCTCGTTCTTTCACCTCTGCGCCACAGCCAATAGGACTTTTCGAAAAAATTTCTCGGCGGCCGAATAGTCGTTTCTTCAATCGTATACGAGCTTGCTCACTACGTCCTTTCTTTTTAACTTAATCACTTAAAGTCACTGAGTTAATGTCCAAAGAACACCCGTGTGCCACACACGCGAACACACGAAGGATGCCAGATGTTACGTGGGGGAAAGAAAGGAGAAAGGGTACTACTCGCGTTATTTGCACGTACCACTTAAGGTTCGTTATTCTTCGGCGGTTGGGGGTGTACTGAGGAGAGAATGAGTAAAACGAGAGTTCAGTTGATGGTTCTTTTATTGGGCTAATGTAGGAGAGAAATGGTATGCGCGCGATTGCCCTGCTCAAGCCGAACTGGCGCGGGACGCGCTTGCTGCGCGCTACGAAGCTGCCTCAGCGTTTTGGCTTTCTTACGCCTCGCTATCTCGTGGACACAGGACACCTGTGTCTGCAAGCACGAACGCTGGAATACGTCCGTCACAATACTAATGATGGCCATTAGTTTAATTTTTACACATTTATTGTAATTGACCAAGAGAACAATAAAAAGAAAAGAGATTTTTCAGAAGTTCTTAATATCTACTACCACGATAATACCTTTAATAGAATTAAAGATACTAGAAAATTAATGAATAAATATAAAGAGACAATAGATTTGTTAAAAAAAACACAAGAAATAAAAGTAAAATAGTTTTAAATTTTTTTGCTAATTGTTAATAATAAATATCAATATTTGTGTCAGACTTATGTGGTAATTTTTAACGAGACATGACACTGAATAGGTGGCATACCGCCACGGTATGCAGTTCTATCCGCTAGCGTAATTTCTTTGCAAGTGGGTCACCTCTAACGCGAACATTGTACTTGTGTGTGTGGCAGTAGATTCATAATATCACTTTTTAATACCCTTTCTTCTTTTGTCCAGCTTTCTTTGCAAATCTGATGTGCGAATCGCACCACTCATTCCGCTTCTGGACCGCAATGAATAAGCGCGGCCTTGACACCTCCCGTGCGATTTATCGCCCCCGGAGGTGAAGTGTTTGGTCCAGAGAAAATTCGTAAATGTAGTTACATTTTTTGCAGTAAGTGTTTGTTTTTTCTTCCACGTTTTTATTATTTATTTTGAAATAATTTTAGCCTCTGTTATTCCAACTTCAATTTTCCATTTGTCGGCACTTTTTACGTGTGAATGACAAATTCATGTAAATCATTGAACATTTTCTAAGGTGAGTGATAATTTGCTGATTGTTTTTATATAAGATTTAAGTTTCCTAATTTGTGATATGTGTTAAAGTATTATAAAATTTTTGTTATAGCCTTGAAAAGAAGCATAAAAAAATATACCCGAAACGTCGGCTTTTTAGAATAAAATTCAGTTTTATTACTCGTGGAGATCGATAGCTTTTTCATTTCAATAATTATATATAATTACGAGTGATAGAGTCTTTGACTAAATTATCTAACTAGCTTGAATATTCAAAGAGCACATCGTATCTCTTTACACCGGGATCCTACGGTAGCATAAAGCTGTCTATACAGTCAATTTTAAACTCTACGCAGTAGAAGTCTGATTCGTAACATCGCACGTAGATGTATCAAATGTACTCGTTATAATGCGCCCTCTGGTTGCTCTAAAGTTATAGCATTATAACGAGTACATTTCATACATCTACGTACGACGTTACGAATCAGACTTCTACCGCATAGAGTTTAAAATTGACTGTATAGACAGCTTTATGCTACCGTAGGATCACGGCCTAGTCCTGCTTGACTTTTCACTTTATGCTGGTGTGGATTACGCCCGACCTTTCTTTTTACGACTTTTGCTGGGTATGGGGCAGAAATCTCTCGAGGGTTATGTCGCCATTTTCATTTGTTTGGTACAACGGTTTGTACAACTGGAGATTGTTTCTAATGAACGTTCTGCTGCCTTCTTTGCTGTATTTCGCAGATTCGTATCTCGACGTGGTTTATGTAAGATGATATAAAGCGACAATGGAACTACGTTCCAAGGATCGCACTCAAAATTAACGCGCCTATTTGATGTCAGCTCTATTCCGAACGTTCCGTGGTGGGCGCTGTGCTTAAAATGCTTAGCTCAAATTTGCCTAAACGCGACCTCTGAACGAAGAAGAAACTCTGACTCGCCAAAATTCCAGAATTCTTAGAAATACTCGGTACATTTAGTGTGGAACACAATAGAGACATAGCCTTCCGCGCCTAATCTCTCCCGACCACACTTGTCACGCGATATCCATCTCGTACGGTTCCGATTGCTCCGCAAGCGCGGCGAAGCTTCCTTCGCTAACGAGCCTTTCTATACTCGTATTACGCAATCAGCGAGTACACGCGTCGGTTGTGAATTGAACTTTACATACATAGTTAGTTAGTTTAGTTAAATAAAAGAATTGTTATGTTGCTTATTGAAGTGTTGTTAAATAATCAACTGTTTGTTAATATATAAATAAACATAAAAGTGACTCATTTTCTGTCCATCGCCCACAAAACAACTCCTCCGATCCCGGCCACGTTTTTCAGTTCGTATGTCTCGCGCTCAAGTAGTTATCTCAATATCTTTCTTCTAATGGGCTCCTGTTATCGGGATATTAAGTATTTTGCTTCAAATATGCGTTATTTTAATAAAAAAATGTACCTCTTCTTTTGATAATAACTCTGCAAGCTTTTATGCTAGAAAAATCGACCCAGAAGATAACCAAAATAGGCGAATAGAGCTCTAATTTAAGCTTCATTTCATATCAAATCATTATTCTAATCAAACGTTATTAACAATTGAAGATGATGATTTAAAATGCTGAAAATTCACCGAATATAAGAGTTAAAATTCATCGAATATTCATACATTTTTAATCATCATCTTCAAATGTGGATAACTTTGCATGAGACTAATATTTTTATACGAAACGAAGCTTAAATTGCAGCTCTATCGGCGTACTTTGATTATCTTATGGGTCAATATTTTTAACATAAAAGCTTGCAGTGTTATTATAAAAAAAAGAGGTACATTTTTTCATTAAAATATCGCATATTTGAAGCAAAATACTTCACATCTCGAGAACAGGGGCACATTGGAAAAGATTACGGGTTCTAGGCTTCATTTTTAGGTGCCAAAAACCACCTCCTGAAGTTTTATAAAAAATCGTCTCCCACAGGGTGTGCACTCTCCTTGTTAGTGAAATTAGAACTCAAGAAATTAAGGCATATTAGTGATCCGATGCCAATAGTTTACAATAAATTTTCACACTTCACATTATACCGTCAACATAAAGATGATATGATATGAAGTGCGAAAGAGTCGCTCGTTATATTTTTAAATTAGAGAAGATGAATTTATTAATCGTCACGAGCTAAATCATACTCTTGCAGACTATAGAATGATTCAATCTCCTGAAACGGATACATATACTATTTTATTTACAGTATTTAAACACCCACCGGAGAAGATATTGTGAATATTCCAATTCACAAGAGGTACAATTGAAACAATGAACATTATCTTATAATAAAAAGTAAACAATGAAAAATTTGAAAAATCTTCTCTATAATGAGCGACTATTTTGACGGTATAATGTGAAGTGTGAAAACTTTTCGATAACTATTGACATTTGATCACTAATATGCTTTCATTTATTGGACTCTAATTGGAATTCCACTTAGTATCGCTAGATGGAGTCCAGATTTTTGTCACCAGTAGCTAGGTTTCTCATTGTTTCCTATATAGTGTTACGTCGCGTACTCTATCTGGAACTTGAGGTATAAGCAAAAGCGCAAGGATATGAGAGGATTTGTGACGTACATAGGGACTTACGTTGAATGTGCGAGTGGGCCTTGGTTCCCTGTATTTGGCTCGGCTTGGCTGTGCTGCGCCGCGGGTGGTCTCGTACTCCAGATGGTGACGGGAGATACGAATTGGAAATCAGGCACAGTAAATAAATAAGCACGAGCCAATAAGTTTAAATTGAAGTTCATTCTTTAAAAATCGCGAGGTTGATTATAAAGAAGTGTCCCTTTTACAAGTAAAATGTCAAATAACAAACTGGTGTGTACATGCTTACGGTGTATTTGCAGGATGTTTTGAAATGTCCTTAACTTATATCCTCTCAGAACGGATATCCGTGGACATATAAAATTCTATTGATATAATATGCATGTATTATATTACATTTGCATACGGGATTTTTACAATATGCAGATTTATGTATTACCTATACATAAAACATTCAATCGTGGATATAACATTCGTTTCTTTGTTATTGAAGCCTTTTCAAGTGATGTATCCAGTTCCATTCCCCATGGATCCCCATCGACGTAATCGCAGAGTTGCCTCCAGCAGCGAAGTTTTCTCTGCGTGATCGCAGTTCGGAGTCATTTCCGCGACGCTCTATATTGCCGCATTAGTTCGTCGAAAACTTCTCGGCGTCGTGTCGCTGTGTTGCTCGTTCGCGTGCGTGACACTCCTTCCAGAGAGTTACTATTTCATCCGTCCACCAGTACACCGGATGTCGGTTATCAATCGTATTCGTGCATGGCATAGCGGTATTGCAAACTCTTGTTATAAGTGAGGTTTCGGCGCTTCGTAACACTCTCTATCGATTTTTCACGGTCCATACGTCTGGCGTTCCGTCATGGAAAGTGCTATTTACGTCAGTTCCTAGCAGTGAGTTCGTTCGTGATCCCGACGTCGAAGTGTATGTACAAGTGGTCGCACCATTCTCGTCGTTAGTCACGTGTCAGTTCCGGATGGATCCAGAAAGCTCTTCGATCGCAAACGTTACGTACAGTATAGATCGGCCGAATCCTGGTCTAATGTAGGTTGGCGTCGAGCCTACATTACTTGTCGCCAGTCCGAATCTTGTCGTTAAGTCAAGAATGAGCTGTCCTCGTCCATTCGTGGTAGGCATACCCCACTCGATTGCCCTGGCGTTGAAATCTCCACCGACAACGAGACTGCCAGGGATTTCTCGTAGGACATCTACGATTGTGTCCACTCTGTTTGTAAAGGCGTCTATCGTCAGAGCTAAAATTTACATTTATTATTAGTACCAAAAATGCTTTTATAGAATCAATTATAATTATGGTATAGTCTAACTATTAATTGATAGCTATAATACTACTATGATATAATAGAGTGCTATAAGTACTGCATCTATTCTATAAGCTTTATTCATACCTTACATAGAAAATTTTTGCGGATATAAATCGATATAATATATTTTATCCGTAGTATTTCTTTTCATCGCATATATTATAGTGATTGTCAATCGAAATAATTAATTGCAATTGCTTAGCGTATATTTTTGCATTTGATAATGATTTTCATTTACTGACTAAATATTTTGCGTTGAAAAATCCTAATGATATATTTTAATACAACAGACACTTTCTCCTAATATACTACATTTTTAATTTCTTTCATGATATTATGGGTCTGGTTGGACATGAATCCGCCGTGTGTATAATATAAGACGAAAAACAAAATAAACACAATCGCGAAAATAATATACTACATTATGTTCATAAAATGTATTATCGTTTGCTATATATAATTGCAATAATTGATTAATTTCGTATATTACTATAAAATAGTTATTCTAAACATTATATAATATTTTAATTACAACGAGAAATTAACATGTAAGTATTAAATAATTTTCTATTTATTGGTTAATCACAAGAATAAATTGATGTTGATGATCATGTAGCTATTGAATAATTTTCTGTAAGTATGTATTCATAATACTAGTTTTTGCTTAACTTATTTATTTCATTTGAATATTCTCTTTTTGTATTTTCATATGAACACACATAATATTGTGGAATAAATAGAGTTTTGTCTGACTAAATGTTCTTTGCTGATTTTAGAGATTCTTCTACCCATCTGTAAAGATATTCAATAAAATTTTCCGTCATTTTCTTTCGCTTTGATTTTTTCTTATTTTTTTGTGCGGGAATTATATTAATATGAAAATGAATCTATTGTCTCCACGACCTAAAAAAGATTTTGCCTCATTTCTCAAGTAAGGTGGACTGTATGTATCCAGCCTCACGTGTCTTACTGAATGAGTATGAGGAAGAAAAAGTTTTGTTGTAGGGAATAAATAGTCAAAAATAATTAACTAGAAAATAATCACAATAAATGTGAAGAAAAGTTATTTGAAATTTTAAATTGAGAGGGAAATTCGTTTCGACCAAGGTATGTACGTTGTTCTCTTCAGTTATAACGTACATCCTTCCTAAGACCCACATGGAGCAAAATATTGCCCAAACATAGCAAAGAAGGCGAGGTGTATACATGAAATCGACAGGTATAGTTGTTGTGCGTGAAAAAGGTGCCCACCTAGCAGTACATAATACTTTTTCTTCACTTTTATTGTGATTAGTTTCTGTTTAATTATTTTTGACTATTTGTTCCCTACAATACTTTTTGTTTCTTATACTCATTTAGTAAGGAACTTGATGCTGGATACATATGGTAGACCTTACCTGAAAAATGAGGCAAAAATTATTTTTTGCTCATGGAGACAAATAGATTCATTTTCATTCATGCAAAATTTTCTCGTAGTCGCAATTATTAACTTTCCAATCAAGTTCACCATTCTCAACTTTATAATGGCCTATTTTATAAACACGCTTCGTTTATATGCGTTCCGCATCTTTCTAATTGCCTACGTAACCACTATGCTTGACTTTCTCATATTTCGAAATAATACATTGCAACCACGCTACTCTATGTCATATTTATAATTACCAACTTTACAAACCGAATCGCCTTTATAATACCAATTTTACAACCCCGTTCGCCTTTCTCACCATTTGCATTACCTACGTAACAGCTACGCTCACTTTCCTCATATTTCGAATGACCTACTTTACAATCACGCACGCTTTTCTGATCGTCGCAATTATTAACTTTCCAATCAAGCTCACCATTCTCAACTTTGTAATTGCCTATTTTATAAACACGCTTTCGTGCCAAATCTTTCGAATTATCTATTTAACCACCATGCTCGTCTTTCTCATATTTCGAATTAAATACATTGCAACCACGCTACTCTATCTCATATTTGTAATTACCAACTTTACAAACACAATCGTCTTTAGAATTACCCACTTTACAACCCCGCTCGCCGTTCTAATCTTTGTAATTGCGAACTTTACAACCCCATCCGCCTTTCTCACCATTTTCATTACCTACATAACAGCCACGCTCACTTTCCTCATATTTCGAATTACCTACTTTACAACCACGTTTGTCTTGCTCATCCTTCGAATTACTAATTATACAACCGCGCTTGCTATCCTCATCTTTCACATTACTGACTTAATAAACCCGATCACATCTCACATCTTTTGAATTACCTACTTTACAAACACACTCGCTTTTCTCATGTTTCGATTTACCTACTTTACTACCAGGCTCGTCTTTCTCATCTTTCGCATTACCGACATTATAACGACGCTCGCCCTGCTCGTCTCTCGATTTGCTTAATTTAAAACCACTCTCGCCTCTCTCATCTTTCGAATTGCCAACTTTATAACCACGCTTGCCTTTCCTATCTTTCAAATTGCCTACTTACCAACCATGCTCGCATTTTTTATCTTATCAATTACCTACTTAAAAAGCACGCTCGCTTATCTCATATTTTAAATTACTTACTTTACAACCACTCTTGCCTTTCTCATCATCAGTATTTCCAACTTTAGAACGTCATTCGCCTTTCCATCGTTGTAATTACCAACTTTATAATCACGTTTGCCTATCTCACATTTCGAATTACATACTTTACAATCATTCCCGCCTTCCTCAAAATACCGCTTTAGCCACTTCACAACCACGGTCGATTTTTTCGTCTTTCGAACTACCTACACCGCAACCACGCTGGCCTTCCTCATCTTTCGAATTACCTACTTTAAACAACGCTCGCCTTCCTCATCTTTCGCTAATTTCCAACTTAACAACAACACGTACTTTTCTCAAATTTCGAATGACCTCTTTTACAACCACGCACGCCTTTCTGATCGTGGCAATTATTAACTTTCCAACCAATTTCACCATTCTCAACTTTGTAATTGCCTATTTTATAAACATACTTGCGTTCGTCATCTTTCGAAATACCTACTTAACCACCACTCTCGCCTTTCGCATTATGATTCGAATTAAATACATTGCAACCACTCTACTATATCTCCTGTTTGTAATTACCAACTGTACAAACACAATCGTCTTTAAAATTACCAACTTTACAACCGCGCTCGTCATTCTAATCGTTGTATTTGCGAACTTTACAACCCCGTTCGCCTTTTGACCTTTTGCATTACCTACTTACCTACTTTACAACCACGCTTGCCGAGTTCATCCTTCGAATTACTAATTTTACAACCGCGCTTGCCATTCTCATCTTTCGCATTACCGACTTAATAAACCGGATCACCTCTCCCATCCTTTGAATTACCTACTTTACAAAAAAGCTCGCCTTTCTTATGTTTCGATTTACCTACTTTACTACCAGGCTCGTCTTTCTCATCATCCGCATTACCGACATTATAAAGACGGTCGACCTGTTCGTCTAACGAATTGCCTAATTAAAATCCACTCTAATATCTCCTATCTTTTGAATTATCACCTGTACGATCGCTGTCACCTTTCTCATCTTCTGAATTACCTACTTGAAACCACGCTTACCTTTCTCATCTTTCGAATTACATGCTTTACAACCACTCTCGCCTTTCTCATCTACAGATTTACCTACTTTATCACCATATTCGCATTTCTCATCTATCAATTTCCTACTTTACAATGAGTTCAGTTTATATTTAGATAATAAACAGTAGTCATTTTTTATTTAGTTACTAACGAGTCATTATCTTAGGTATTTATTAATAACCTCATTGGATTATAAAGTTTGAAGTGAATAAAAATACTGAGGTCATTAACAAAACTGTAGGACTTCAATTACTTTGCAAAGTTGCTTTATTTATCTATATGTATATAGTGTTCTCAATATAATATTAAAATAATCTTCTAATTAGATTTATGGATCTTCTAATATGTGATTCTCCGTTGATGCTGTACGGCGTCACATGAATGCTGGAGAGATGTGCAGTCGATGCAGCAGTAGTCGGTGGAGTGCCGTGTCGAAGGAAGCGTCGACCGGCAGCGAAGCACAAAGTACGTATACATAGTGGGGAGAATAGCCGTTACAGCGCGAGCGCGACTCTGCTGTATAGTGCTGCCCCCTATTTTGATAATACACAATATGCGCTGAACGCCGTGTGCGTGTATGTGAAGTCGATATATCTGTGTGTATACATACATATATATATATATATATATATATATATATATATATATATATATATATATATATATATATATATATATATATATGGGACATTCTTAGTAAAAAAAGCCACCCCCTCTGTCCAAAAATCAGAGGTTCAAAAAAATTCGTGTCCGGGCTTAAAATTTAGCTTAATATATCTACTTTCCATTACTGAGTGGCCTTTTTGAAAAATTCAAAATGGTGGGCTGGTGCAGCTCTAACAATACACCGATATCACCACGGAATATCAGTTAAATGTTCTTAAAACTTGCAGGGGCAAAGAAAAAATTAGTAAAAAGGTTATTTGCATGTATTTTTTCCCGCTGAACACGAATCCACCGTTAGTTTTGGTTTATGGAGCCACCTTTCGTCCATAACCTCAAAGAACAGTCAAAAAATGCAGTTAAGTGGCTGAGACTGAAAATAGTGTACAAAAAAAACTCATCATCATTCTTCGTTGGTTTTTAACAGAGGAATACAATGCTGTTTTCGGTTTTAACCTTGACTCAAAAGCTCATTTTCAAGGTCATTTCAAGAACAACTGTTCAAAGACAAGGTCAAATTGTCAAATTTGACACTATTTTAGCTATTATTTTGAATGTCATGTTTAGGATGATATTGCGTCCTTCTATAAGAAGCTTTGTAATAGTAAAATTTTCAATTTCGTAAAAAACCGCGTTATAATCATGTTTTGAGGTTATGGAGTTTGAAAATCGTGTGTTTATAAAATCTTCATATGAATGTGTATTTTATTGTTTAGTTGAGTATAGCTGAGTAAATCTTACTTATAGTGGAGTAAAACATACAGATTCTACATTTCAAACATTATTTATGCATATTGGAGCGATAAACGATTTTAGAGAAGGTACGTGCCAATGCATCGTTAGCGGTATTTTCATTAAGATTATTCCGGATTTAAAAGAGTTATTCTTTTCTTAGAAGATTTTTGGATATTATTAGATTTTTCGTATTTTGCACTATTTTGGTAATGGTTCTTAAAAAATCATTTTTTTTTTGTTTCTGAAGGATTAAATACTAAGCATTTTCTGCATAAAATTCTACTCCTTTGGTAGCATTAGAAAATCATGTAATAACTACCGTTTTTGGTTGTTGAATAGTAAACGAGTGGTTTTTTTTAATTTTGGGTACTGCTAATACCGTTGAGAATCTTTTATTCAAGTGTCGTGTTGATTTATCTATACCTTACTTATTTATTTATATTTTGAACGTACGAATTTTACCATGCGTTGTCGCAGCTCCGCAATCGTACCCTGATGATTCAGTCCGTGTGTCTGCATTAATTCTTGCAGCTCCTCCTTAGAAAGGTCGTAGGCCCACGATACAGCTATTTTTATAATATAAAACAAGTGTCAAAAACCAGGAAAAAAAAAATAATAATGTCCAAAAACTGTCCGAGCGCCATATAACAAAACGGTCTTTTCTTTATCGCGAACCTTAAGTGTACGGATTCGAAACCTCCCCCTAGCTAGTCGGTTTAAGCCAGGGTTCGCGGGAAAGGTAAGGACGGAGATGAAAACAATACTGGATTTGACACTTCTCTTATTAACATTTTAACCATAACAATTTTTATTATAAAGTAAAGTATAAAAGTATTTACAAAAGAATTAATAATAATAATAAATTTCTAATAACAACCGGGTTTCGGTTTTCGCCGTCGTATTTAAACAGATTTCGCGACTAGCCGAAGTAGTGCTCCGCAAACGTGTCTATCGGCTGTAACAAAGTTATAAACAATCTACGTCAATAAACGCTTAATTTTTACTGTACAACACAAACTTAATTTCTATACATAACGGATTTAACGTAAATACGGATCAGTAAATCATCTATAATGCAACGGGAGCGCCCGATTCATTATAGTGCATTTCCGGTGGATCTTTTACCCCTTCTTCAATTCACGGGAGCGCCAGAGAAGTGAAGGTACATCGGTAAAATTGTCGATGCTAGCACGGGTGCGCCCGAGCGAGCATCTCCAGCGAGTCAAAACCCTAGTTACCCGGCTAACCCGGCTCGTGTGTCTATCGCCGAGCGTAGGTTCCCCGGAACTAGCCCGGTATACCGCCCAGGGCAGACTGACCAAATGCGCTCGGACGCCAGCTTATAAGCGGCTCGAGCGCCTACAGTCAGTATATCTATATCTATTGCTGACGTAGGAGCGGCGACGGCGCAGTGGGGGAATCCCCGGCCGCTCCGGTCTAGCGTGTATATTAAAAGTATAGGCGCTGCGCGCGCGCGGTGAGGGGCAAGTGTTGTCCAGCGACGGCTCGCTTCGCGAATTAGCCGAACGCGTCACAACTCATCCTCTCTCTCTCGCACTCATTATCCACATCTATGTATACAAACTCACTGGCCCGCTGGCTATTTAAATTCTACTACATACACACTATATACTGCATACATGTGATGGCATGTAAACGACCATCCCATCACACCTTACTATAAATAAAAATTTGTATGTTTTCGAAATGTTTGCTTGCCCAATGAAAAAGGGCTTCTGGAGTCAAAATCGCTTCAGATGGTTCAGCAAGAAGACTTGCTTGGTAAGCCTCTCTTTTAAATATAGCTCCTAAACCATCATATTCACTTTTACCGTGTGCTGTTACTCAATAATGTCATGCCGCTTCGATTCCAAAATCTTCTTTATGGTTGATGAGATTAGCGATCTGGAATCGGTTTTTGAAATGTTGCTTTGCACCATCTGTGATGTATATCAATTTTTAACATTTTTAATAGTTTTTGTTATTTCTGGAATCAATTGCTCCTGAATTGTAAAGACGGTAGAAGTATTGTGTTTTAAACTATCTGAGAGGAAGATGGAACTTTTATGTTTTAATTTAGAGTTTTCTTTATAATAATAGATAATTGGGAGTACTTTACATTGCTGATTGTTAAAGTGAAATGCTTGCGAAGCATCTTGAACTACATATGAATAATTCTCAGAAAAATCGAACATAACAAGTACTTCTCCATTATTTAAATTCTGTTTTGTTGACGAAATAAATTGAGACTGCTGTTTCGCTATGAATGAATGCGTTTTAAGAGTGTGTAGCTTGTCACAAAATTCATTTACAAAGTCAGAAACTTCACTCGTAACTGTTTTCAAAGTCGACCTATCAGTTGCTGTCCATAGACTATATTGTACCTGATCGATAAAGGCACTATTTAAAATTTCAAGTAATTCGTCGGAAAAAATTAAATATTTGGACATTTATGACATTGATCTAGGTAGCAACCAGGCGTAGGTGTCTTGCACACAATAGATTTCAAACAATCATGATAATCACGAATTGGATTTTCAGTTTCTTTTGTTAAGCTGTTAATTTTAATTGCATCAAGCATCAATTTACAGTTCTGATGAATCGTACATACACATACTGAGTGAGTTCCTCTTGCTCCAGACAAAATACAATGTTGCGGTCGGAGTTTTGCAAAAACACTGAAACTAACTGTATGATCTTAGTAAGTCTTTTTGAACAATGTATGCAGTTCTTTGAGATCCATTAACAATAACCGTTTTTACACTTTAATACGCTCACCATCAACTTTAACTGCACAGGTGTCTTTGACTCCTGGCATCATTCTACCAACAGTATCATCATTATAGAAATCATTAATTAATGTAAGTGTAGCATTTGGTATAGTTTTACCAGCTCTTGCTGTAACATCGACCAGAACACCACTTGCTGATCGTAATTCTTTAGCTTTTTTAGCTAAAGTTCGGGAAGTATCAAACTCTTTTGAAATTCGTCTTATACTCCAAGATTCTGGCGCAATAGTGAGGATTCTGAGCTTCTTGGGATCATTACCTTCCAAACTTGTGAATTTATCTTTTAATCCTGGCAGAAGTTCTTCCAATTCAAGTAACCTGGTAGATGAAGCATCTTTTTCAGTAGTTAAGGAAGTATTTGGACACTCAGTAACTTGGTCTGCCGAGGTATCATCACATTCCATACTACTGATATCATTGGAATCGTCTATATTCATACAACTATCAGATCGATTCAATGAACGTTTTAATCTACAATCATTACATACCATGGCAGTTACTTGTAAATTAGGCTTATCCTGCAGTAATGCTTTTGATATTGTTCTTAAATTTGAACCCTTATGAGTAGGTACGCCTTCATCGTTATAAGGATTGATGCACCTAACTGTACGGATTTGTTTTGACATGATGTTAAAACTGCCCTTAAAAGGACTGTTGCGCAAGACCGGGAAGGAACTCCTTTGAATTGTTCTTAGAAGGACTGTTGAAAAGTTGATTACTACAAATGATTCGAGAGCTTGACAACTATCCTGAAAAGGACTGTTGCGCAAGTCGGTACCCACCTGGAAGAAATTTCCTTCAACTATCCTTAGAAGGACTGTTCAAGAAACAATGAGTTCGCTAATGTAAGAGCTCGCTATAACTATCCTGAAAAGGACTGTTACGCAAGCAGTTACGCAACGAGAAGAAATTTCCTTCAACTATCCTTACAAGGACCGTTGAAGAAACAATGAGTTCGCTAATGTAAGAGTTCGCTAACTATCCTGAAAAGGACTGTTACGCAAGCAGTTACGCAACGAGAAGAAATTTCCTTCAACTATGCTTAGAAGGACTGTTTAAGAAACAATGACTTTAAGGAGGAGTTATGCACTACAAAAGAATGTCGTTTAACTATCCTCGGCAGATTATTTGAAAAAATGAAAGCATAAAACGATAGAGGAAAGTACATATTTTCTTTTAACGTACAATATTTTATGCTGTAAGATATATTCGATGTTGGTTATGATGAGAAAAAAAAAATCTAATTATATCCAAACTAATGAAATCTAGGAAAAGAACATCTCATACTATTTCTAAAAAGGTGCAATTAAACAAATACGAGTGGGAACATAGTATTTAATTAAATATTGATTTTTGTGTTCAATTTATTTTTCGAAAAGTAGCCCCTACATCTAACTGCAAAATTAAAAACACATATGCCCACACAAATATTTTCTAAAAACACGATTTTCAAACTCCATAACCTCAAAATTAAAAACATATATGCCCACACAAACATTTTCTAAAAACACGATTTTCAAACTCCATAACCTCAAAACATGATTATAACGCGGTTTTTTACGAAATTGAAAATTTTACTATTACAAAGCTTCTTGTAGAAGGACGCAATATCATCCTAAACATGACATTCAAAATAATAGCTAAAATAGTGTCAAATTTAAAAAATTTGACCTTGTCTTTGAACAGTTGTCCTTGCAATGACCTTGAAAATGAGCTTTTGAGTCAAGGTTAAAACCGAGAACAGCATTGTATTCCTCTGTTAAAAACCAACGAAGAATGATAATGAGATTTTTTTGTACACTATTTCCAGTCTCAGCCACTTAACTGCATTTTTTTACTGTTCTTTGAGGTTATGGACGAAAGGTGGCCCCAGAGACCAAAACTAACGGTGGATTCGTATTCAGCGGAAAAAAATACATGCGAATAAGCTTTGGCCCCAATTTTTTTACCACTATTTCGAGTCTCAGGCACGTAAAACTGCATTGTTTGACAGTTCTTTGAGGTTATGGACGACAGTGGACCCAGAGACAACAAGTAACGGTGGATTCGTATTCAGCAGAAAAAAATACATGCGACTAAGCTTTGTCCCTAATTTTTTTACCACCATTTCGTGTCTCAGCCACGTAAACTGCATTTTTGACTGTTTTTTGAGGTTATGGACGAAAGGTGGTCCCATAGACCAAAACTAACGGTGGATTCGTGTTCAGCGGGAAAAAATACATGCAAATAACCTTTTTACTAATTTTTTCTTTGCCCCTGCAAGTTTTAAGAACATTTAACTGATATTCCGTGGTGATATCGGTGTATTGTTAGAGCTGCACCAGCCCACCATTTTGAATTTTTCAAAAAGGCCACTCAGTAATGGAAAGTAGGTATATTAAGCTAAATTTTAAGTCCGGACACGAATTTTTTTTAGCCTCTGATTTTGGGACAGAGGGGGTGGCTTTTTTGACTAAGAATGTCTATATATATTGTAACGAGCCACGAATAATTCGCGAACGGGAAGATGAAAAAGAGGTATGCAACGCCATCTCATGTTCACACGCGGCAACAGGTGGAAAGACGAGAGTGAGAAGGAGCGGGGGGCCATGGCCGCGGAGAGGAAGAAGCACTACTGCTTGACTCCTCACGTCGTGTGACTCGCAAGCAAGAGACACTCCGACGCCATCTTTGAAGATGCCGCCGAGGACGCCGGCCATCAGCCTTAGCAGCAACGGACAATAATGTGTGCGGCGCGTCAACACGGCATAGCGTCGAACTCTTATTAATAGAGGTAAGGGCTAGCCCGCGGCAACCACAGACGTTTGGCCACGCTACGAATAGCGTGCCGTGCCCTCAAGACAAAAGAGCTCCGTTCAGCCCATGGGGAAGAGGGACCGCGCGCGATCGTAACTCTCTCCGAATCCGACGGCGTGTTTAACGACGGTAGTGCTGGACACGCAAGCGACGCTCGACCTACGCGATTTTTATTAGTTATTGTCAACTCGTTTTTCATATGTTAAAGTAAATGTAGAATGTTTATTTATTGACTATTTCAGAATATAGCTTCTATTGTTTTATATACATCAGTGTACCTTAATTAACCCGAACCCGCCTGCTCCTCTTACCGAGTTAGGCCAAAGCAAGACTATATCGCTGTTCGCGTTACGATAGCATTAGTCTTCGCGTTTTCGCGCTCCTTACAGGCCGCGAAAACCAGTGCGTCGAGGTAACACCGCACGAAGTCGAATCCTCGCAGATTCGGTGTATACGCGGGTAGAGCCTGCACAGCTACACCGTGGTAAGGCTGCAGCGGCGAGTCGCCGCAGGCTACCTCGTAGGTAAGAGCTGCAGTAAGCCACGCACACGCGTTGCGTATGGCGCACGCCTGCAGGACGCTAGCACGGTCAATTAATTAATGTTTATTAATGATTGAGCACTCCGTTATAATATATATATATATATATATATATATATATTTCATAAAAACGAACAATATATACAAAATAATAATAATAATAATAAGAGTGTGATAAAAACCCGAGATATATGACGCAAAGTGTGATAATGCACCTGGCGCAAAATAAAATGAATCCGAAAATAACGATTCTGAAAGGATCTCAGAAAAGTTATTAAATAAAGTAGAAATAGAACGTGACAGTCAAATTTAGAGATAAAATATAAACTTTATAAATAACGACTTGATAGAGTTTATTGCAGCGAAAATGAGTGTTCATGAGAATTCAAATTTTGATATAACAATTTGGGACAGATCGTTTAATGATGTAAATGAATTACCAGTAAACGAAATGATATTTATCGATAAATATAGTAAGTTTGTTAAAAATAATAATGCGATGCTTGGACATAGGAGTAGGTCAATCGTCTATTTCATATTTAAATATTTTATAAAAAAAAACTACTTCTCAAAAATAAGCAGTTGCAAAAGGCCATTTTTAATGATTCAATCTTAGATTGCGAATTTTGAATGGTTTCTAAAATGAATATATTAACATTTAATATAATGTGAAAACGAGCTACCGAGCAATTGCAGATAATACATTCAGACAACATGGTATTATTAATCTTTCTGTGCGTCTAACAGGATATAGATACATTTCTATTTTTATGATGATTATTAAAGGTTAGTAATGGCTTGTCCAATGAAAGCTGAAAGTGAAACGTTTTTTTTTGTTTTGTAGCATTTGTTAAAAGCGCATGAAATTCATTATACTCCAGAATATAATGATTTATTTGAACGTTGTAATCAATCTATACATAAAATCGTGAGATCTTATATATACTATTCAAAACTTCTGAAAAACGTGAATAAACGTAATCATGTGGTCGACTCTGAGGCCTTTTTTCCGCTTTTCCGTCGCAATCGTGAGGAGTTGCGGCGTCGATACATAACTGTTGATAAAATATGGATACACTACTTACTATACTCCAGAGACAAAAGAACAGTCAAAACAGTGGATTTTTGAAGGTTAATGGGATCAGAAGAAGGTGAAGACGGTAAAATCGGTCGGCAAGGTGATGGCCACGGTCTTTTGGGATGCACGCGGCATCATCTACATCGATTACTTGGAAAAGGCAAGACGATAACAGGAGAGTATTATGCGTCGCTATTACACCGATTGGGTAAAGAAATCAAGGAAAAATGTCCTCATTTGAAAAATAAAATGATCCTTTTTCATCAAGACAATGCACGGGTGCACACCTGCGCAGTTTCGATGGCCAAAATTATAGAATTAAAGTTCGAATTATTACAACATCCACCATATTAACCACAAGTGACTTTTTCTTATTTCTAAACTTTAAAAAAAGTTTTGGCGGACGACTGTTTCCACCGAACGAGGTCATCGCCCAAACAAATGCCTATTTTGAGGAGCATCCGTAATTCTACTTATTGGACAGCTTAAAAGATTTGGAAAAACGCTTGGAAAAATGTATAAAATTTTTTTTCTATCTTTTTCTAAGGACTTATTAAACAACCCTCGTAGTTTTTGGATATAAAGAACATACAATTACCTATGCTTATAACCGCAAATTTTGTATCGACACTTTCTTTTATTTTGTTATAAACGACAACGTCATCTTTAGTGTTATGTCTCCGTATATTATAAATGCGTGAACGTATACATTCATGCGACAGTTGTCGAATTGAAGCCGCGTTTTCACAATTATTTTTTTCTTCTCTTTCTTCCGCGGTCCCCTCTTTTCCTCTTTTCGTACACAAGCATGCTTGTCTCGACTTTGAGAGGGTTCAACAGCTGCAAGCCAGCAGAGAATCTTTCCCAGGGTCAAGACGAGTAAACTGTGTGGTGCATATTCAAAACTCAACGGATCCGATAAGCAATTCGAGACCGAGGGCTGAGAGTAATAAAACTACACGTGTACGAGCTGAGAAAAAAACGTTCCTGGGAAAGCGTCTCGAGCAGCGTCTTGAGTCGGCGACAGAGTTATCATAAAAAAATAAGCTTGGCCGATGATTAGGAGCCTTCTGCTCCCTGTCTCTCGCCACCCGCTTGCTTGAACCGCTCGAGTGCGTAAACACGCCGAAGCTGCAATCTATGCGTGCTGTCAAGAAAACCGTTAGCTGTGCGTTCCTATTGGACCCCCTAATTCCGGGAAAATTCTATTGCTACAGTACAATCTCTACCTTTTTCCATTTCTAAAATTATTTTTATTATTCAAATATTATTATCAAAAAATTACTTTTTCCTTTTTAATTCACTAATTAAATTATATTTTTACTTTCAATGTACTGTAGCAATGCAACGTACATTCGGCCGAAGGCGCATAAAAATATCATTCGAGAATAAATACATTATTATTTAGCATTTATAAAATATCCGTTGTATATCTAAGAACTTAGGATAAACTAAACAAACACGCAATGTAAATAACATTATATTTAGCTCTATTAATTAATATTAGCGTATGTATTAGTAATAATAGTTCGTGTCAAATATTATGAACCATCAACATAATTAATAATTTCAACACTGTTCTATAAGTTTAAGCGCAGGTGGAAGATAAATTGAAAATATAAAAAAGGGAATTAACATTACTACATAAATAGTTATTTTTAGCATAGATTAAATAAATGATAGGTATTTTACAAAACTATAGAATTCGTGCGCCTTACGAAGAGGCTTTTAAAGCCTACTGAAGGTTGTAGTATAGTGCCCTTCGATGCAGATCGGTTAAATCTCGAGCGCGCATTGCCCCGTTCTAAGCAGTTGTTGTTCTCTGACAGTGAGCATATATACAGCCATACGTGCGCGCAACAAGCCTATACAAGAAGGCAGAAAAACACGCAGACGCGCGCTACAATATAATGCGCGCTCACATGTGATAGCAACGGTATATGAATGTGCGAGAAGCTCCCTTAGGATTTTTCTTTTTTTTTGGTATGTTATTACCCGCGTGAGAGTGTGTGTATATCACCGAGTATGCCGAGTATGTACATATGATGAATATGAGTGAGCACAAACGGTGTTAAGAGTGAAAAAAGCACAAATCGTGCGACGTACGCCTCTTTTTTTGTCATACATTCTGTCCGAGGGCTAGAAAAATATAGCACACGCAACAGCCAAGGCGTTTTATTAGAATTTAAATTCCAAAAGCGCACTACAGTCATCTCAGTGTGCGTGAATAAAGGAAAAGCGCGCACGTATAAGAAACTGCACACAGCGTATATGCAACAGAGTATACATAAACATATATACACGCACATACAGTGTACAGTATAGACGAGAGAAATCGCTACAATGTCTGCCCCAACCATCGACGCTCTCGACAATTGGTGCTTCTCTCTCGAGCCACGGGAGCTCGACGAGACACTACATGAGTTGCAGCTGAAGCGCGGCGGATTCAGACTGCAACAAATGAGTAGACTGCAGAAGTGGCTCCTCGGGGAATACGAGGAAGAGGACTTCCAGCAGTCATTGAAGCTAACAGCTGATACTACACGCGAGAGGCGATAGGAACTGCGCAAAGCATTCATAGAAAGGGTACACGGAGAGCGCACTGGATCGACGATTTTTTAAGAAAGTGTTGACCCACAGGCGCTCACACCTGATTTTGACGTAGGTCAGGCAGGGAATGATCCGCCGACGATAAGGCCGGATGAAGCTATGATGCAGCATCATCTGCAAGAGCAGCAATTGCAAAAGCAGCAATTGCTATAGTAGCAGTTGCAACAACAGCATGTGCAAGAGCAGCAGCTACAACAACTGCAACTGCAAGAGCAACAGTTACAGCAACAGCAACAAACGGAGCACCAACACCAGCAATTCCCACAGCAGCAGCTCGAGCCGTCACTGCTCGAACAGCAGCAGACGACACCGCCTGGCAGTGCGCTCGCACCGGCGACTCTCGACCGTGAAGACGGGCTTGAGAGCTCGGCAGCGCGCGCTGAAAAAACAACAGAGCCGCGGGAGCGCACGAGTGCGCAAGCCGTGGCGCGTGGCACAGGCAATGACGGCGAGGCCGGGGGTAGCAATGAGAACTTAACTTTAACTTCGCCAGCGGGGTGACCATTCCAAGTACCTCTGGACTTTATGGCCGCCTTCGGCGATTCAAGAAGACGAACTGATATGCTCGAAGAGCAATTGATGGAACTAACGCGACTGATTAAACAAACAGTCACGCCGGGCAACGTAGCTGTGGGAATTACGTCGAGCACTCTCTTAGAATATGCGCAAAACCGTATTCCTGGAAACACGCAAAGGCAATATTCAAGGCACAATCCGCGTGTAACATTCCAGGATACGTTCAGCGTGGTATCACTGAGAACACCAGCGAGCAACCCGATTCAAGGACTGCAGCAGCAGCGGCAGTACTCAGGGCCGCCGCCCACCAGAGCTTGGGGGGGGGGGGCAGAGAGGCCTTACGTGCCACGAGAGCTACAACGATCAAGTCGGCTCTATAGGAAGCGCAGGTAGAGCGCCGCATAATAAGTGCGATGTGGGAAACATCGTGCGCAAAAGGGGCGTGCAGTACGCGGGACAGCGCACACAGAGTATAGACAACTTTATTACGAGAGTAGAGGAGTGCCACGAGTTCGGTGATTTAACCGACGCCGAGCTGCTCTCCGCGCTGTCCGAGCTGCTGAAGGGCGTAGCTTCCACATGATACAGAAATAATAAAGACCTGTGATTTCCGTGGTCGCAGTTTTGCGAAGACGCACGTTTCTGGTACGGAAGGGGCCAGGGCCACCAGCAGGAGCTAGTGGCGTCTCTGAACCAGGCGTCTCTGAACCAGTACGATATTTTATCATGAAACTGGTGGGAATAATCCGAAAGGAAAACCAGATACTCAGCGTGAGTGAACAGCTGGACCTCCTGCACCATAACATGCTATCCACTTTAAAAGTAGTAGTACGACGGACAGACGTCACGACTATCGAGGAACTACACGAACTGGCTACAGAGGTAGAAGCAGGCTTCCAGTACTGCCCGAACTGGCATACCACACGCCGCAAGTGACTCGAGGTTTGAGAACAGCTGTTGCGTCGATCGACGTACGGGCCGAGAAGATAAGTCCTATCGATATAGCTGCGATCGTAGCTAGGGTAGTGGACGAGAAGCTAAGCATAGATCTGCAGCAGAAGCTTGTAATCCCCAATAATGAGGCAATTCCGGGGGAAAAGAGCAAATTTTCCCCACGTAGGAAGTTGAGAAGTAAAAACGAGAAAAAGCCGCCTTCCGAGACGAAGCTAGCGTCGCCGAGATGGGAAGTTCGATGGCAATGCACAAACCGAGCATACCAATGCACAAACCAAGCTAGAAACGACAACGAGGGACAGTAGCTGAGGTTCCAGCTGCCCCTGTCGCTCTTGCCACGGCTTCGACGCGAGTGCGAGGAGAGTTAGATCCGCGCATAGGCATCAGAGCGACAAAAGCTGAGCGAGCTCCCCTCGCCGCACCAGCGGCCGGTTTACAAGCAGGGCACCGCACCGAAAGTCGAAAAGCCAAAATAGTTAGCGAAATATACAGGGCGTCTCTCTCAAGGCGCAAGATGACCGCAACGAATCAGGCCAGCAACCGACGGAGTGCAAGCTGCTGAGCAAGGGCCAAACAGCAACCCAGCAAGTACTTAAGGCCAGTTTAGCGGGAGAGGGGGGAGAACTTCTCCTCAACTCGCGTGTCTGAGTGTAAGTCACGTGAGGTAAGTGCCAGCGGGGCCGTCGATGATACGGCTTCACAGCTGATGGAACCACGCACGCATGGAGATTGTCCAGAGTCGCAGCAAGCAGCAGCGCTTGAGCAGCCGACGCAAGACATCGCGGAGCGCGCGATCGGAGCTGCGTCGCCGTTGACGACGAAGCCAGGCGCAGCACAAGCCCTCGACCCGAACGACGATGAGTGTCGCTGGTGGTTGCAAGTGAACGTGGGCGGCTATAGAATTCGCGCTCCATACGATTCAGGCGCTGCGCGCACAGTCGTAATTGTGGTAGGATTGCAAATCGCTTGTGCGCTCGGCTTGCAGATCCAGCCGAGTTACGGCAGAGGCGATCGATGGGCAGACGGGCATTATACGCCTATAGCGGGCTACATTAGCTTGCCGTTTACAGTGGGAGGATTAAAAAAGGACGCGCGAGTGGCTATCTTGCTCAATTTAGACTGCGACTGCTATATTGGCAGAAATTGTATGCATGATGCCTAAGATAATACGCTGTTTATTAAGAAATCGAAAGCGATAGTGCCACTGGAGGTGGTTGGGCTCGGCGGGAGTGGAGCGCTAGCGATCTCCGCTGTGGGACTCGTGCACGTAAACAAGGAGAAGCGAGCGCAAGTCAATGCGCTCGTTGACCAGATCCTAACGAACGGCGGGGACGCTATAGGGTGCACCACGCGCATTGAACATGAGATACGTATAGGAAGCACGCGTCCGATTAAATAGACATATTTTCCTGTTTCAAAGGAAATCGAGGAGGAGATACATAAGTAAGCCCGAGAGATGCTCGCCGCGGGCATAATTGAATCGGCGACCAGCGAATGGTCCAGCCCCGTGGTGAGGGTACGCAAGCATAAGGGCAATTATCGGTTCTGCGTAGATTACGGCAGACTGAACGCCGTGTCCGAGCCTGATGCGTACCCATTGTCGAATATGGATAACGTACAGCGTAAGCTGCTGATAGTGCGATATATTACGACAGTTCTGGAACTAGGGTTTTTTATGTTCAAACGTATGCCCTACGGATTAGTTTACGCGGGAGTAACAAATTTTGCGATTGATCGACGAGATAATTAGCGTTGATTTGCAACTATACGCGTACTCTGCCCTCGACGATATCATAATAGTCACAGAAACATTTCTAGAGCATCTCAAGATACTGAGATTAGTTCTCCGGTGGCTTAAATGGGCGGGCGTCACGATCAACATGGAGAAAAGGGTGTTCTGCCGAGACGAGGTTAAATATCTCGGCATCTTGGTTAATCACGAAGGATACAAACCCGATCGCGTGAAGATTGCGCCGATAATGCATTAATGGCTTACCCGGCGCCTAAAAATCTGAAGCAGCTAAGGCGCTTTATGGGAATTGCCTCGTAGTATAGGAAGTTTTTGAGTAAGTTTGCCACGCTGGCCGAGACGCTCACTTAGCTTACGAAAAAGAGTCGCAAGTACGAGTGGATCGAGAAACAGCAAGCGTTTTTCGAGAAAATCAAAGAGCTTATAGCAAATGCACCAGTTCTGCATAGGCCACAGTTAAGCAAAACCGCGCGCGCAAACATGACGGGACAATACCGTCCCAGCGGGGTTTCGCGGCGTAGAAGCGCGCAACAGATTGCCGGTGGCTGTCCGCGCGTGGACATTGGAATGATTTCGGCAGCTTAAAGGTCTCGGTCCTCGTGGCACGAAGCAATCAGCTACTGCTGCCCTCCCTGTATTCGGGGAATTCTGGCGTGAGGTGTGCACGTGTGTATGTGTGTCTTGAGAGTGTGGGGCGGAAGCTGTGCTGTGTGCGCCTGGACGTGAGGAAGGATGCTCAACAACCAGCGGCCAGGGACTGCTGGCCATCCGCACCACCGCAGAGTACTCGCCATCTTCCCCGCGCGCATAGCACGTCCACCGCTTGAGTGTATAAGAGTGAAAGAGAAGCGCCGCGGCGATGCCATACGCAGAAGTGTGATTGACCTATGCACAGCGGCGACTCGTAAGTAAAAGGGCGAGACCCTATAACTCTTACCTGAGGCGTCAGCGCGGCGGCAATGACGGAAAACCCTGGTCACGCGGGTCGGGGCATCGTTCTCTGGCGCGCGCGCAATCATGGAATTTAGACAAGCGAGCATACGGGAGACTAGCGCCCCCATCTTTTATGTAATTACAAGATCGGTGAATATACGCTTATTATCAGATCTTTTGTGTATTCAGTTGAATTAAATATTCTCTTCCTTCCCACTTACCCCCGCTACCGCGGACTTTCAGGCGCGAGCTAGCTGAGCACGAGAAGCAGGAAAGTATCCTGCAGTGGCCGACGAGGAGCTCGTACATTGCGCCACAATCCCGTAGTTTTAATCTTTAATTATTACTATTTGAGCTTGCGAAAAAAGCGTGCTAAAAATTATGCAGAGAAATGTGCAGGCAACTGCGCAGAAAGTCCTGCTGAAATTTCATGCACATATTTCGCTTTTTTTTCAGATTTTTCTGCAGTATTTTCTGCTAAATTTAATTTTAGTTTTAGATACTTTTTTCTGTGGGTTATAGTGTACAGTTCTTACTGTAGAAAGGTCTCCGCTTTTTGCTGAAATTTTCTCTATTATTTTTGATCGGATAATTTTTAGTTTTGTCTGCAAATTTTCTTGTAATAATTTCTACTGTAATTTCTGCAGATTTAGTACCAATTTTGTATCATTTTCTGCAATTTATTGTGATGAATAGATATAATTTTTAAGGGCCTGCGGCGGCTCAGTCGGTAGAGTGTCGGATTCCCACGCCGGTGACCCGGGTTCGAATCCTAGTCTCTGCCGATTGATACAAGCACCGCTGTAAAAAATTACATGTGCTTTGTTTACAAACACACCGCAGACATCTGTCGTCGATTAGCACCACATGGAAGCACAAAGATGGAGACGTTAATTAAAAAAAAAAAAAAAAAAGATATCATTTTTATGAGAGAAAAAGCAGGTTGATCTGTAGATTTTGCTGCAGTAATTACTGCAGATTTAGTACCAATTTTGTAGATTTTTTTGCTACTTATTATGCTGAAAAGTGTCAATTTTTTGTCAGATATTAATCAAATTGACCTGCAGATTTACGTGCAGTAATGTTTGTAGATTTAGTTAGAATTTTGTAGGGTATTGTGTAATTTATTGGGCAGAATAAGTATTATTTTTTATCAACTAGTAATTAGATTGATCTGCAGATTTTCCTGTAGTAATTCCTGCAGATATAGCGACAATTGTGTAGGCTTTTCTGTTATTTATTGTGCAGAATAAATAAAATTTTTTATCAGATAGTTAGCAGAATGATTTGAAAATTTTTCTGCAGTAATTTCGGTTGTTTTAGTAGTAATTTTGTAGATCGTTCGGCTATTTACTGTGCAGAAGAGTAGCACCCCAGAACAATGAAAACTCAAACTTATATTAACTTTATTTTCGTTCTTTTATACAAAAATATAGATACATAAAACACTTCGAGAATTAGTTAAAAAAGGCTAAGTAACTGTAATATATATATAATATTCAAGTAAAAAAATCTTATCTTATGAAAAAATGACTTTACTAGATTGGTTTTACAAAATCATAGTAAATATTTACAAAACATGTATTAATAGTTGTAACATAAATTTTCTGATTCTGTAGCGTCAATTATTTATTTAACACTCACTCCAAGGGGTTGCTCTACACTTTACCGAATTTAGTTATAATAAAAGGACACCAGGTAAAGCGGGGCTAGCCTAGTACAAACTCTGTCACCGAGCAGGTTCCGTGATACAGGAAATCAGGATGAATTTTCTAACTACTAAATAATAATACTATGCTTTAAGCAATTTAAGTACCTAGGCTTTATTTATATATATATATATATATATATATATATATATATATATATATATATATATATATATATATATATATATATATATATATATATATATATACTCAGAAGGTTGCTAATAGTTTACAGATAGACTTACATTATTAACGGTCGCTCTTCTAAGATGGCTATGTCATCCCGCGCACGCCGCTTATACGACCAAATCACCACATTTTCCCGAGCTAATAAAATTTCCTATAAACCCTTAATTTCTCCGTTTTCGCATCTTTCTCCCCTTCACGCAATTATCCCCTTTCTCTAAATAATCGAACACTCACCTTGTGTCGACGCAAAACAGTTTCGCGCCAGAAATTTTACGTATCACAAGTCACGCCGCGCACTGATTTTAAAAAATTTGTGTCACACCACCAACGCAATTCATGTATATTCTCATGAATTTTATAAATGATAATAATAAATAAATAAATAAATATTTTACTGACTCTGAAGAACTGCCGTGGGTCGCTCGACAATTAACAGTCCAACTCAGCACAGATTCAAAATATCCACGTTACGTGCGCTGAGTCGCTCGTTTGCCCGGTCGCAAATCTTTAATAACAGTACTCCTAATTTCTAGAACTCCCCAAAAATATAAACTCAACAAATCAACAAATCTAACAAAATCTTTAACTCGACTATGCTTTCCAAAATATACTCTCAAAACACGTGCTCTCTCGTAGACGCTGGGGCGGTCAGGGGCGAAAAATCTGAGAGGCCGGAAATCCTTTCCAAATTTCGGCTTTTCTTCGACTATCTTTAGCCCACAAACACTTGTTGCTTCCATCCTTATCTTGTTTTTGATTGGCCTTGATTTACTGAATGGCGTGCGCGCGGAAATATAAATTTCTAATTTCGAGCGCGCTGTAGCCCGGCGCGTATATCTATATTGTGCACTTGGCTTTTCGTCGCCGCGGAGCCATCACAGTTGGCACCTGCGGTATGGGCGCGCTGGCCTACGCTATGGTAGACCGGCAGCTTCAGGTGGCTCGCGGCGAGGCGGTTGCTAGCTCTCCCATGAGCTGTCGGTTACCGCGTCTGTCTCTCTCTCTCTCCTCTCCCTCCCTCTTTCTACTCAAACTGACAGAAGACGTAAGGACAGGGATTAACAACAGATTACTAACACTAATTTTACTGTTCGACTACAGCAAGGCTTTCGACACTATCTCACCAGCCAAGCTTTTAGCAAAGCTGCGAGCTCTGGGGTTCTCCAGGCATGCTTTATTTTGGATAAGATCATATATATTAGGTAGGAAACAAGCCGTTGTAACGTGCTGGGACACTAAGTCATCTTGGTTTTCAACTAACCTTGGAGTGCTCCAGGGGTCTGTGTTGGGACCCTTGCTGTTCTGTCTTTACATAAACTGGTTGGATCTCCCGCCCTCTAACCGCGGATAGGACCCTCTAAAATGGCTCTCACGCTCACGCTAAAAAACCACACATCTTTGTGTTTTTTATGAGCCTGGAGGGAAATTCTGCGACAAGCTATGCTAACATAACCTCGAACCTCACCTTGCACGAGGAGTCACGGCGCGTCGTTCACCATCCATCATACACATCTCTTCAGTAGTGGTTTGGTGCATGGATCACCAACAAAGGCTTACCAGCGAAGGAGCGGGAGAAATGAATAAAGAAATAAAGAAATGAAGAAATAGAGAAGAAGATCCTTAAAATTTGAGGTTAGAATATCTATCTTTCTCTCTCATACCAATTTCGGTCTCGGCAACGTCGCCGCGCCTCGTCAACCAGGCGTTTTTGGCTGATGTGGCAACGCCGCACGGTCGATTTTTTCGACGTTCGCCACCAGAGTGCAGCCCCATCACCTTATGACGATCCGTAACACTGGCTTGCGAGTGTCTCAACTGCTTAACAGATGCCGCTACCATCATGAACAACTTATTAAGCGCGAATTTTTAAAATATCTAATGAGTGTGGCTCACCTTTCTTTTAATATATATACAATATTATTTGATTACCGGCTATTTCATATTTATTATAATAGTTTTTAATTATTTCACGCCTGCGTAAAGGTCGTCAGAGCCGTGCAACTCTTACACGTTAACTCTTAGGCTAGTAGTTTTTAAGTTATTTTAATTTATTTAAATATCTGAAAACACGTAGACTTTTTAAGTAATTTTCGCTGCGTATATCTGCGTATATCTGCATTGATTGTGATAAAGAAAAGAAAGCGAAAAACAAGAGTTTATCTGCAGATAACAGCGGTTTAAATGCCACGAGCGTTGATCCTTCACCGAGTAGTGCAGATGTGGGTAGCGGGCTCACTGCATCGACACCCACGGTTACTTCTGCAAAGACTAGTGTTAGAACTAGTACCATGATCAACGCTTCTAGCATATCGGACTCAATGCGTGATTGTACTCTACCGTCATCTATGCTCGACCTGTTCGATAAACAGTTACTTACAAGAACAGGGAACGATCACTATTCTTCTCTAGTGAAAAAAATTGATGCTATCGGCAATGTCCCAGCATCAGCACCAGCTGAAATGCTAGTCGATAAACTGATTGCTCAGGTTTTGTCGCTAGAAAAGAAAATAGATGTGCAGACTTCCCAGCTGGAGGGGCTGCATCATGATCGGTTGCTGTTACAAAGCGAGAATCAACTGCTGAAAGAACAGCTTCAAACGCTGATGCATAAAATTGAGGTTATGGTTGCCAGCTCGAGCAGTACACGTAGTAATAACGCGGATATTAACACCATTCCTGACGCTAACGAGTCACACATTCTAGTCTCGCTTAGAGACATCGACGGGTCGATGTCAAGTAGTTGTAAGAATAAGGATAATAATAATAATATGGTTAAGTCTGTGCGTAGTAGGGTTAGTAATAATGATAGTATTAATAATACTTTGAATAACAAAGTAGACTTTGATAATGCGCGCTCTGCTCCATCAGGCAGCGTCCTGCCGGTGGACTCTGACGGGTTTCGCACACAGAGTCGTTGCCGTCGAACTCGGTGCCAAAGTTCTAAAAACGTAAATCTTACTGACCGGAACAGGTATTGTTCAACGTTGAACGGGGTGAATAGTGGCGAAGTATCGGCGGAAATAATTATTACTAATATTTTTGAAGGTTCCGAATCGCAGCGTGAGGACGTAGTCCATGCCATTCTTACCACTGTTCTACCGTCCATCGTGAGGGAAGACTTCATCACTATACGCCTGCTTCGATCGGAAAGACAGACCGTTGCGAACCAACCCGCGAACAAATACCAGCATCGACGATCCCCGTGCGTTGTCTGCTTTTCTCGTAGCAGTGATAACTGAGATTATGAGGGCCAAAAGTAGATTTACAGCATTTGGCACTAAGGATGTTAACGTAACGCTTTTGAATCAGGACACGAGTAATAGCCTTATTAGAAGTAAAATTTTTATTAATGAACTTTTAAGTAAAGAATCTTTTACTCATTTCAACACCTTAAAATCTATTGCTCGTGGTTTAAGCTTCAAACATATTTGGCATAGGGGCGGTCGTTTCCTGGTTAAGAAGCGAGACGGTGAATCAGTGCATGAGATCACTTCGGCTGCAGATTTGCATGCATTATCTGCATTTTTTCGTAATGAGGCTAGCGATAGTGTTAACGCGGCGGTAACACAAAATACCTGTAATCTAGTCACTGTTACACCAGAAACGTCAAGAACGTCGAACTTAATTTCTGGCGATGGAATTTGACTACCTGGGGACGTAGCAAGAGAGGTGGAAGCTGGGGGATTAAAGGCGGGCTTCCTCAATGCAACATCGCTTATTAAGCATATGAGTATGTTCCGTCAGTTTCTTGTGACTGCTCGTCCTTTCTATCATATATTCGGCATGGCTGAGACGCGTTTCGGGGATAGCGATAATGTTGGCGTTCAATCGACGGGTTCTCGTCAATTAGGCAGAACAGGAATAATAAAGGAGGAGGGGTGGTTCTTCACGTACGTAATTATTATAAAGCAACGGTGCTGTGCTCCTCAAAAACTAGGTTAGATAAAGGCAAACCAGGTATTCCTGAATATTTGATGTGTAAAATTCAGCAAGGCAACCATCCGCCAATTTTCGTGGCCGTCATATATCGACCTCCAGGGATTTCTTTCACTGACGATTCTGATCTAATACAGAACCTGACGACTTATTCGGTACTTTGTCGACATCTCAGGAAGCGTCGTTTGTTAGAGAGATAATTTGTGAATTAAACCTTAAATTAGTTGATCATGGCGCGATTCACCACGTCGGAGAATCTCTCACTTGGATTGATATGATCTTCACTGACGACAATGATGTGGTGCTGGATGCGAACAACATGATGGCGACCTTTTCGAGTAAACATAATATAATTGATGTCACAATCGACATCCAAACTTCAAAGTCCCCTGCTCTCAATAATTTTTCATATAGGGATTTTAAGTCTATTAGGCAGGAGGAACTTCTATCCCTCCTTACTGCTTGTGATTGGTCGCCCATCAGTTGCCTAGATAAGAATGTTGATAGTAAGTTAGAACATCTTAGCCTCAACATCTTGGCGATCATCGACGAACTTGCCCCTCTGAAACAGATCACACTGAAGAAGAAATGTCTCCCTCCTAGGGTGGATGTCGAGCTGAAAGAATTCTATAATCAGCGTGATGTCGTTCGACGGCGCTACAAACGGACTCGGGACAATAAGTTGTGGCAGGAGTTCCAGTCTCTCGCAGCTCAAGCAGAACAGCGCACAGTTGAAATGCGAGAGGCTTTTATTCATAGCAGAATTTTTGATGCTCTGCATAATAACAAAAATATCTGGAAAGAACTTCGGCACCTTGGACTGTTACAAAAGGCTAAAGAGGAGCTGCATGGGTTCACTCCGGATGAATTAAACATCCACTTTGCTGGGGTCTGTGTCTTTCAAACGGAGCATGACGAAAATCTAGACAACATCTTGTCGACGGCCAGCGATGATGGCTTCACTTTTCGTGAAGTTACCTTCTCGGACGTTGTTCTGGCCGTTGCTCATTTCTCGTCACAGACAAAGGGCGAAGACGGAATACCCCAAAATGTCATCGCAAAGTCTCTTCCGGTTTTGGGCCATCATTTGGCTAAGATTTTCAACTCCTCTCTGTCTAGTGGGGTTTTTCCCGGGACCTGGAAGAAGGCTCATCTGGTGTCTCTAAAGAAGACGGCAATTCCATCTGCCGTCTCGGACTTCCGTCCAATAGATCGTCCACGAGCAGATTTCAAAGTTCATTTCGTCCAAGAAAATCCTTGATCCACGTCAAACTGACTTTCGACAACATCATAGTACGCAAACGGCACTACTGAGTCTGTCAGAGGAGATTCGTGATGGTATTAATAGCAAGAAACAGCTGCTTACCATACTCCTAATGTTTGATTTCAGTAAGGCGTTCGACACTATTTCGCCCTCTAAATTACTTCGTAAGCTGATCAGAATGAGGTTTTCTAGGTCCATAGTCCTGTGGATCAAATCATATATTACAGGTCGTAACCAACGAGTGGTTACAAAATCTAATGGGGAATCTGTTTGGTGCACAACCAATCTTGGCGTTCCACAGGGCTCGGTTCTTGGGCCCCTTCTGTTTATCCTTTATATTAATGATCTTGGAGACATACTAGCTGCTTTCAAAAATCCCCAGGGTGAATTATCGGATGGTGTCGATCATTTGCTTTATGCTGATGATTTACAAACCTATACGCAGGTTGCGAGAGACGATCTTCAGATAGGCATTGATCGCCTGTCAGCTGTAGCGCGAGCAGTATCGGCTTGGGCTTCTGAGAATGCCCTTCACCTTAATGTCGGGAAGACTAAAGCTATAATTTTTGGGTCGGATTACAATATTAATAAATTGCAGGAATTGCACCTTCCAGGCATTGAGGTGCAGAATAACGTTTTTATTCCCTTTGCCAAGTGGATGCAGTTAGTCAGAAGGTTAACAGAGCCTTATATGGACTCAGATCTTTTAGATCCTGCACCACCGAAGCGTTACGCAAACAGCTCGCAGGTGCTCTTGTTGTCTCTCGCTTAGATTATTGCTCTCTTGTATACCTCGACGTATCAGGTGAGCTACAGACCAGGTTTCAAATGTTGCAAAACTCCTGTGTGAGATATATATGTGGTGTTAGAAAGGATGAGCATGTCTCTCCCTACAGGAGGAAACTGGGCTGGTTGACTGTGGAGATAAGAAGGGAGTATTTTGCGGCGGTAATGCTTTATAAAGCAGTTGTCATGGGACAAAATCAGTCTAGAACCTCAGGTAGGAATCCCAAGGAAATAAAAATTCCAGGGTCGCGTACTGATGTTGGCCTGTACTACTTCAGAGCCCAAGGTGCTAGCCTCTGGAATTCGCTCCCCCGCGCTATTAGGC
>OX424573.1:90700423-90845423 GCA_949152435.1 Gastracanthus pulcherrimus | reverse complement strand
AGACTTTCATATTTCAGTTTATTCTTTTAACTATAGCCTATAGTTTAGAATTCTCGGATTCGTAAGGCAGGAAGGATAAAAATTGAAAAGGTTTTTTAACTTGGCCGTAGTTTTTTTGTAGTTGCGAAAATTCTGCTGGACACGAATAGTTCTAGCCGTAGCTTGGTCAGTAGTTCCTGTATCAGTTCAATTTGTAGTTTATTTTCGTAAAGTTCGTGAAAATGAGTTGCAGAAAAAGCTTCAAAATTGTACATAAATTGATTGTTAATTGTTAATGTGCAAGAATATCTGCTGGAAATATCGCAAATCAACCTGCTAACTGTCTGATAAAAATATACTGTATCTGCACAATAAATTGCAGAAAAACGTACAAAATTATTACTAAATCTGCAGAATTTACTGCAGGAAAATGTGCAGATTAACCTACATACTATCTGATAAAAATGATACATAATCTACACTGTGATTAGCAGAAAAACCTACAAAATTTTTACACAATCTGCAGAAATTACTGCAGAAATTACGGCAGGAATATCTGCAAATCGACCAGCATACTATCTAATAGAGATAATTTTCAATTTGCAGAATATATTTCAGAAATACCTACAAAATTGTTTCTAAATCTGCAGATATGACTCCAGGTAAATCTGCAAGTAAATTTATTTAATATCAGATTGTTACTTAATCTTGCATAAATTGCTACAGAAATGACTACAGAAAAATCTGCAGATCGACCTGCTTACTATCCAATCAGTGGTAGATAGGTTATAGGCATACTGGCTCACGCGGGTTCTGGATCACTCCCTCCCCTCTCAAAGTGATACAGAATCCGTAGAGTGTATAAGCCCTACCCAGTACTGCCCCTTCTCCATTTTTTTCAGAATTTGTATTGTATGTTTTAAGCCCCTCCACTGGCTTGCTCCTTCTCCAAATGATCCAGAATCCGTAGTGTGTTTAAGTCTATCTATATATCCCCTTCCCTTCGCATTCATTAAAAAATCTGGAGTGGATTTGCCTCTTCTCCTGCATCACCTCTTCTTTCAGTGATACAGAAATTTTAGATTTGAGAAGAGAGGGAAAGAATGCCCCCATCCCCTCCCGCCCCGTCTCTTATTTTTGGAAAGAGATGAAATGCATGATGGTATAAAGTATACGAATGCTGCCCACTATTTTTTATCTTTTAAAGGAAGGCGACTCTTAGATAAATTCGTGGTCACTGTCATGGTAAAATGAAGGTCAGGGTGTGCTATATACGAACTGATAAGTCAAATGAGCGCAAGAAATGCGATAGTTAAATAACATCGTGCTCACTTTTTCCGGCGAAATTTGGAAAGAGCAGATTGATATTGAATGCATAAGGTATACAAATGCGCTATTTATCTTTTAAAGGAAGGCTCGACTCAGATAAATTCGTGGATACTGTCACGGTAAAAGGAAGATCGGGATGAGCTGTATACGACGAGATAAGTTGACTAAGCGCAAGGAATGCGTTTGATAGATAAACTTGTGGTCACTTTTTCCGGCGAAGGGAAAATCCGGATGAGCAGATGCACATTAGCGGATGTACGCAAACCGATACGCCGACTGCTTTAATGTGATTTTTTTTTCTGAGCCCTTTTGGATGTAAGAACCGGAAATGCATTCGACCGAGCTATTCGCTCGTTCGAACTGATAAGTCCACTTAGTGTAGGAAATGCGTTCGTTTGATAAAGTCATGGGCACTTTTTACTGTGAAGGGAAAATCGGCCGGCTGCATTCATATAAGGAAACTGCATTTCCAGAAGTAAATGATTTCTAGCTGTCTGGGTGCGTCATAGTCATTATCAGGGGGAGGGGTAAATCATAACGTAGGCGCGGACCAAATTTCTGTAAAGGTGTTTTTTTTAAAGTTAGAGGAGGGAAAATTATTTTACGAATGGTAGGATTCTTCCAAAAAGTACTGGGAAGTGATTTTGACTGTAGTGATTTTGTAGTGGAAAGGGAACGCTTAGTTTTCCAAAATAAATAATACGACGTATGCTATGGTACGTTAGTTTGTGGATCATCTGCACTTTTAGATCACTAGTAACTGAAAGAAAAAGTGAAAGATAGCTTCAAGAAACAATGAAAAACGGAAAAGTCTAAGAAATGTGCTGGAGCGCATCAGATGGCTGGTTTCTAACAGGTCCACTTTGTTCATGATGTTGGAACATGTATCATGGGCAATGCAAGCTGTGGAATCATGTAAGTATATTAATTATTTTTCCACAAATGAAAAAAAAAGTTTTTATGGATGAAAGTCAAAAAACTTGACAATATCGGTATAACAAAATTTCGCAAAAAAATCAATCTTTCAAATTAAGAGCAATGGCTTTTTTTCTTATAGTAAAGTATATAAGTAATAGTAACATGGTACTAGCTGCGTTAAAAGTGAATATTTTTAAAACATTATGTGCAAATTGTACAGTTAAATATATTCAAGTTACGCATTGGTACAAATTTTTCTATAAGTAAAACATAAAAGTGAAAAAGGTGCTAAGAAGTGTAAAGTCATGGAAAGAAAGGTGAAAAGTAATGTGAAATTTTGTAAAGTTCAAATAAAATGTGACTGAATATGGTCAACTTCTTTTAATATTAGCGGCATGAAAATAATGAAATTTACGTATAAGAAAAAATGTACTAAAAGTGTCGAGGTCTTTTTTTTTCGAGTGAGTGAAATGTCTCAAGCTGTGTTAACAGATAATAATATTTGTTGAAACAAGGTCAAGAAAGAGAAGAAGAAAGTATACAAAATACACACTAACGAGAGAAAAAAAAATGCTATTGTACAATCCACTACTATTAACTTCATATTTTTAAATGAATCGGGAACAAAAATTATAAGTGTCGGAATACAACTTTTGCATAATGAACAACCACAGCTATTTATCCTGCTGCCATCCAATTTAGATAATATTGGCAGTATCAACGCAGTTACTTAGATTAAAATTCAATACAATCTCAATGAAATAAGTGAATTTTTTTGCTTCTGAATGCTGGAGTGAAAATACTGCATCACGTCTTTCAACGGACGATTTGGAAATCGTTTTTACTAAATCATATCACGCTAAATCGATTATTTTTAATAAGAAAGCACAATATTCCGAAGATAACCAAACAAAATACAAGAAATTTTATCAAGCGACTATTGCGCTACAAAAACCGTCTTTCGAAGGATAAAGAAATGCTATCGTACAGTGGGATCACGATATATTACCGCTCGCTGGGGCTATAGGAGTGGAATTTTTTCCAAAAATGTAATATATCCCGATCTTCCTCCATGCGGTAGCTCCACACCGAAGATCTGCGTTCTACAGTTTAGCGCCGATGCAGAGACCGCGCACCACCGCGGCGCGCCGACACTACGTGCCGTGGTGGAACAGCGATGTGTGTGTGCGTGAAAGTATGTTCGGAGGGGATGCGCTCTGATCGGAAATACATCGCGGTGTATTATATCGCGATCACACTGTATGTATAGAAGATCGCTATCGCACATTTCAACTGATGTTAAATGATATTATAAAATTAATTTCTTTTTTTTGTGAACAGTTAAAAGTAGTTATGAACGATATTGATATTACCTCTTAACATGGCTATGACTTTGTAAAAGTGTTTTTATTCTAAAATAATGATTTCAAAACTAATGTAAAATGTAAATGTAATGATTCGGAATCGGGTGATTTTATAAAACTTACTTTAAAATTATATACTTAGAATACACATCACTTCAACTCGATTATCTTATTCAGAAAATGCGCAATTCTTAAAAACTTTATTTATGTATAAATACGTGAGTAATATTCGTGTGAAATTATCATTTTTGTATTTTTAATATATTAATAAAGTATTATTATACACGGCGGTCCTCGATCAACTTTAATTAAAAAAAATGACGATCTCGGATTTGTTCAAGATATTATATGTTGATCATTTACTAAGAAGTTAAGCCGAAAATGAAAATATTTCGTCGAGCCTCTTGGGAGAAAAGTCCATTTTTTTCCCTCATTTTCAGGCTTTTATTTTCTTAGTGCTTATATAAAATCTTTAGATTATTATAATCATAGTTTTGGACATATAGAAACATTACCACAGTTGAAAAAAGGAAACCAATATGTGTATGTAGCATATAAAGTCAGAATGACCTTCACGCAGTTAATAGTAAATACTATAGAGATAACCTGAAAATTACATCGTTTGACTCAAAGGAAAAAATATCCGTCTTTCAAAATAAACATAACATTGGGCATATTTTTGTTTCAAGTAAACTTGTCAGTCGTCCAGATACAGTTAAACAGGAAAGGTAAATATTGTAAGTCATCATGCCAATAAATCCGAGTAACCATCATGCACGAATGCGTGAACAAAATCGTCTCGTGATTTGTTTATTATGCTGTGCAAAAAGTAAGACTATGATAAAGATATATCCAGCTTTAAAAATTAAAAAACAGACAACCTTTTCTCAATTCAGTTTCAAGAGAAATACACGATCAAACACAGATGATAGGTGTCAGTGTCACTTATGCGAACTTGCAAGATCACCAGAATACAAAAACTTTGTGAAGGAGTCAAAAGTGGGTTTTAATAAAAAAAGTGTTTCCACGAGTAACTCAAAATCAACTCAAGATTCATGCAATACCCTATGCCTATAATAAAGATATATCCAGCTTTAAAAATTTAAAAACAGTCAACCTTTTCTCAATTCAGTTTCAAGAGAAATACACGATCAAACACAGATGATAGGTGTCAGTGTCACTTATGCGAACTTGCAAGATCACCAGGATACAAAAACGTTGTGAAGGAGTCAAAAGTAGGTTTTAATAAAAAAAGTGTTTCCACGAGTAACTCAAAATCAACTCAAGATTCAAACAGTATCATAAATAAAGTTTCCGATACACGTTATTCGGCGTGTTTTTCTTTGTTTTGGTAAAGAGAATAGTCACGTGTACAGTCAAGTCGTATAGACAATTTGAATGAATGTATCGAAAAATCTTGTTGACCAAAAGAAAAGGAACAACTTGTATTCTTGCTGCTTAAAAGTGTAGTCGATGAAAAACAAAAACTAAATACAAGCGATAGTTACTCGTATCTATACGTGATGAGAATTGTAAGCACAAGCAGCTTTAATAATTGATTTTCGAACTCAGGGTTGTTCTTCGAAGCCTTTTTGATATTTTGTACAAAAATCTTCAACGTGGAATAAAATTATTGAGATTAGGGCAATAAACAACAGTTTCGGCTGCATCCGATGTGACATTAGCTTTAACATTCGCGGTATACACATAGTTTGCATGAAACACAGACGACAAGTGGAAGACATTCATTATCAGAATCATAGTCTTCAAACAAACCTTTTAATTTAATTTTTAAAGATGGATATATCTTTATCATAGTGTTACTTTTTGCACAGCATTATAAACAAATCACGAGACGATTTTGTTCATGCATTCGAGCATGATGGTTACTCGGATTTATTGGCATAATAACTTACGATATTTATCTTTCCTGTTTAACTGTATCTGGACGACGGACAAGTTTCCTTGAAACAAAAATATACCCAATGTTATGTTTATTTTGAAAGACGGATATTTTGACCATTGAGTCAGACGATGAAAAATTCAGGTTATCTCTATAGTATTTATTATTAACTGCGTTAAGATCATTCTAACTTTATGTGCTACATACACATATTTGTTTCCTTTTTTCAACTGTGGTAATGTTTCTATATGTCCAAAACTATAATTATAATAATCTAAAGATTTTATATAAGCGCTAAGAAAATAAAAGCCTGAAAATGAGGAAAAAATATAGACTTTGCACACGAATATTACTCACGTATTTATACATAAATAAAGTTTTTAAGAATTGCGCATTTTCTGAATAAGATAATCGAGTTGAAGTGATGTGTATTCTAAGTATATAATTTTAAAGTAATGTTTTATAAAAACACCAGATTCCGAATCAATGCATTTACATTTTACATTAGTTTTGAAATCATTATTTTGGAATAAAAACGCTTTTACAAAGTCATAGCCATGTTAAGAGGTTATATCAATATCGTTCATAACTACTTTTAACTGTTCACAAAAAAAAAAGAAATTAATTTTATAATATCATTTAACATCAGTTGAAATGTGCGATAGCGATCTTCTACACATACAGTGTGATCGCTATATAATACACCGCGATGTATTTCCGATCAGAGCGCATCCCCTCCGAACATACTTTCACGCACACACACGTCGCTGTTCCACACACTCGACACTTTTTGTACATTCTTTTTATACGTAAATTTCATTATTTTCATGTCGCTAATAATAAAAAAAGTTGACCATATTCAGTCACATTTTATTTGAACTTTAGAAAATTTCACATTACTTTTCACCTTTCTTTGCATGACTTTACACTTCTTAGCACCTTTTTCAATTTTATGTATTACTTATTGAAAAATTTGTACCAATGCGTAACTTGAATATACGAGGTCTGTCCCAAAAGTATCCGACCTACGTTCATATCTTCGCGCGGAGAGACTCAGGCGACCTCTGGAGGGTACGAACATCACCAGCAACTCCTAACCTTCTCGTCAGTAGCCTGAGATACCGATGAAACGCCTTAGTTCCCGCGCAGCGTGTATTTGTTTACAACGACTTTTTTGCGTTCGTCGCAATTCGCTTATTGCTAAAAATGGCAGAACGAACCGAACAGCGAATTTGCATAAAATTTTGCTTTAATCTCGGTAAAAGTTGTGCGGATACTATTGAAATGTTGCAAAAGGCTTTTAAAGATGAGTGTATGGGCAAAACACAAATAAAAGAGTGGTATAGGCGGTTCAAAAGTGGCCGCATATCTGTTGACAGTGATCCTCGTTCTGGTCGACCTTCGACGGGAACATCGTCGGATAATGTCGAGCGTGTGCGTGTCGCAGTTGAACAAGATCGTCGTTTGACTGTGAGAGAACTGGAAGATGAACTTGGAATACCAAAAAGTACTGTTTGGCGAATTTTAACCGAGAAATTGGGAAACCGGTGACTGGCTTCTTCATCACGACAATGCTCCAGCGCACGCATCAAACCTTGTGCAGCAGTATTTATTGAAACACAGTGTTGCGCAGCTCCGCCAGCCTCCATACAGTCCTGATATAGCTCCCTGCGACTTTTGGCTGTTACCTCGATTGAAAATGCCGCTTATAGGACATCGATTCGACAATAAACAGACTGTTGAAACTAATGCGACGAATGCACTACTTTGAAGAATGCCACCCCCCGGATGACGAAGAATAAATCAAGCGCCGAGAAATCGAGGTAGGTCGGATACTTTTGGGACAGACCACGTATTTAACTGTGCAATTTGCACATAATGTTTTAAAAATATTCACTTTTAACGCAGCTAGTAACATGTTACTATTATTTATATACTTTACTATAAGAAAAAAAACCATTGCTCTTAATTTGAAAGATTCATTTTTTTTTGCGAAATTTTGTTACACCAATATTGTCAAGTTGTTTGACTTTCATCCATAAAAACTTTTTTTTTCATATGTGGAAAAAAAATTAATATACTTACATGACTCTTCAGCTTGCATTGCCCGTGATACGTGTTCCAACATCATGAACAAAAAGTGGACCCGTTAAAAACCAGCCATCTGCTGCGCTCTTGCACATTTCTTAGACTTTTCCGTTTTTCATTGTTTCTTGAAGCCATCTTTCACTTTTTCTTTCAGTTACTAGTGATCTAAAAGTGCAGATGATCCACAAACTAACGTACCATAGCATACGTCGTGGTATTTATTTTGGAAAACTAAGCGTTCCCTTTCCACTACAAAATCACTACAGTCACAATCACTTCCCAGTACTTTTTGGAAGAATCCTACGATTCGTAAAAAAATTTTTCCTCTTCTAACTTTAAAAAAACACCTTTACAGAAATTTGGTCCGCGCCTTTGTTATGATTTACTGCTCCCCCTGATAATGACTATAACGCACCCAGACAGCTAGAAATCATTTACTCCTGGAAATGCAGTTTCCTTATATGAATGCAGCCGGCCGATTTTCCCTTCACAGTAAAAAGTGCCCACGACATTATCAAACGAACCCATTTCCTAAACTAAGTCGACTTATCAGTTCGAACGAGCGAATAGCTCGGTTGAATGCATTTCCGGTTCTTACACCCAAATCAGCTCAGAAAAAAAATCACATTAAAGCAGTCGGCGTATCGGTTTGCGTACATCCGCTAATGTGCATCTGCTCATCCGGATTTTCCCTTCGCCGGAAAAAGTGACCACAAGTTTATCTATCAAACGCATTCCTTGCGCTCAGTCGACTTATCTGGTCGTATACAGCTCATCCCAACCTTCCTTTTACCGTGACAGTGTCCACGAATTTATTTGAGTCGCCCCTTCCTTTAAAAGATAAAAAAATAGCGGGCAGTATTTGTATACCTTATACAGCCATGCTTTCAATATCAATCTGCTCTTTCCAAATTTCGCCGGAAATATTGAGCACGACTCTATTTAACGATCGCATTCCTTGCGCTCATTCGACTTATCAGTTCGTATACAGCACATCCCGACCTTCCTTTTACCATAACAGTGACCACGATAAAAAAAAGTTAAAAAATAGTGGGCAGCATTCGTATACTTTATACCATCATGCATTTCATCTCTTTTAAAAAATAAGAGACGGGGGGGTGGCATTCTTTTCCTCTTTTCTCAAATCTAAAATAACCTTGAGTAGGGATAAAACACAAACGGTTTCTGTATCACTGAAAGAAGGGGTGATGCAGGAGAAGGGGCAAACCCACTCCAGAATTTTGAATGAATGCGGAGGGAAGGGGATATATAGATAGACTTAAACACACTACGGGTTCTGGATCACTTGGAGAAGGGGCAAACCAGTGAATGGGCTTAAAACATACAATACAAATTCTGAAAAAATTGGAGAACGGGCACTACTGGATAGGGCTTATACACTTTACGGATTCTGTATCACTTTGAGAGGGGACGTAGTGATCCAGAATCCGTGTGAGCCAGTATGACTATAGCCTATCTACTCCAATAAAATAATTCTTCATTTGCAGAATATATTGCAGAAGGTCCTAATAAATTGTTTCTAAATCTGCAGAAATACTGCTAGTAAATCTGCAGGTCTATTTGTGTAATATCTGACAAAATAATGATACTTATTTTGCACAGCAAATTACAAAAAACCCTACAGAATTGTAGCCAAATCTGTAGAAATTAATGCATGAAAATCCGCAAATCAACGTGCTAACGATCTGATAAAAAAATATTCTTATGCTGCAGCATAAGTAGCAGAAAAACCTACAAAATTTTGTTACGTAATCTTAAGTAATTACTGCAGGAAAATCTGCAGATCAGCTTGCTGTTTATCTAATAAAAATGATACTTATTCTGCACATTAAATTTCAGAAAGACTTACAAAATTGTTATTAATCTGCAGAAATTACTGCAAAGATTATTATAAGAAAATTTGCGAACCAAATTGCAAAATATCCAATCAGAAATAATAGAGAAAATTTCAGAAAAAGGCACTAAAGTTTCTGTAGTAAAAACTGCACACTAAAACCTGCTGAAGCAGAAAGAAGAGTATCTAAAATAGAATTTAAATTCAGTAGAAAATTTTGCATCGAAACCTGCAGAAAAGAGCAAAAAATGTGCTCGAAATTTGAGCAGGGCTTTCTGCGGAGTTTTCTACACAGTTCTCGGCACATTTCGTTGCAGTTTTTACTGAAGAATTTTCTGCAATATTTTTTGCAGAATTTTCGGCACGCTTTTTTCGTAAGGGCAACGTATAATGTAAAATTAATGTTCACTCTGGGCATAGTCCCCTCTTGTCTGGATAGTTCCCCATCTATCATTTTCTTTCTTATGTACTTTTCCTCTTTTGTTCTATTTGAAAATAAGCTATGACATGAATAGGAATTTGAATGAGTCCTAAAACACATGTTTTAAGTACTTATCATCATGTAAAACTGATTAATAAATTAAAAAAAAAAGAAATAATGTCTCAAAAGTCGATATACTCTTCCCTTAATGGTCATTTAAATAAGAATCAATTTCCTTTTGATAATTGCTTTTATTGCAATGTTATTTTTCATTTCAAACATTCGTCCATTGTTTCGGAGCCAGCATTTTGAATTTTGGATTTTATATATTTTTTTTCAATTTAGTACTCTATATTGGATCAATCGTTTTGGTTATATTAATTCTAAGTTTAGATTTGTATTGCGCGATATCCAAACACCTAAGAAACAATATATTTTAGCAATAATTCTCATTAAAATTCTTTTGTTTTGAAAGAGTAAACTAAAATCAATATAATAGTCCTCACGTAATTCAGTAACATGCAATCAAGCAAACAATTAAACAAATAAATTTTTACAATATTGTTTATCACAAAAACCGTTCATTACACTAAAACAAAATTAACCAGTTTATTAAAATCTAATAAACTTACAATTTCCATAGAAATAAACGTCTTGTTGTGTAGTCGCATATCTAAATATAAATCTTCACTTTCATCTACATTACACTGAGTACTGTTTTCTTTTTTTGATTTAGAAATTATAACATTATTATTGTAATGTTCATCATTAGATTTGATAATTGATAATATTTCAGAACGTGTCGGTATACTTCGTATACGCAAATCAATGCTTTTCGATAAATCTTGTCTTTCATTTTTAAAACTTGCCATACTGGTAAGAAGATCATACTCGTATTTAGTTGTAGGTATACATACAAGAAAAACGACACCTGCAGTCATTTTATTTTAGCAAGTGCTATAAGTCTTATTGAACAAGTTATAAGTAGGAAAATATATGTGTTTGCAAATACCAACGGCTATTGTTAAATAATCTAATTATATAGAAAATTACGAAACTGAAAATAAAGTCAGACAAATTTTCATAGTATATTTGGAAGTTTCTATAATTACAAGTTTACAAAGTCTAGTTATCTCTAAATTAAAATAAAACATAGTGAAACTTTCTCAAACATAAATCTTTGTAAACTTTTTAAAATGAATCATACTCTTTTTAAATTGAACCAAAAACATACAAAATATTTTTTGTACAAATAGGTGCTTCTATCTGCGTTAGCAATTTACTCTCTTAAAGAGTTCTAAACAAAAACTTAAATTATTACAAACTTATTTTTTTCTCCAAAATTGTTTTAAAGTAAAAGTTTGATGTAAAAAACGAATTAAAACCATATATATTTCAAGATTATATATATATATATATATATATATATATATATATATATATATATATATATATGGGTCAATCCATGCCAAAACGCACACGATTCTGCCCAAAAATGGTAAAGACTTAGAAAAACTTGTATAGGGTCAAAATTTAGGGCTTTTTATGTAGAATCAATAGCTATGTGGCGCTTTTCAAAATTTTCAAAATGGCGGTACCAAAAACCCGATTTTCTGACCAGTTTTCCGAAAATTTTCCGATTAATCGTTCATAAAAATATAGATAAAAGACGAAAATTGTGAGTAAAGGTCATTTTATATGTTTTCGGGTACGCTGAATCCGAATCCGCTGACCGTTTAACCTTATCACTCAAGGATTTGCTCTAATCTCAAAAAATACCTCAAAATCGCTCAAACAGGCATGATTATGGCTAGATAAAGGTTCGTGACGATTCATTTGTTTATTTCAAGGGTCGCGTATTTCAAATCCAAGGTCCGTTCAGCTCGTTCAGTCCAAAATTTGCCCCTAGCCTCAAAATATTTTTCAAAAACGCTCAAATAGGCATGATTACGGCCAGATTAAGGATCGTGACCATAAATTTATACGTTTTCGAGATCACTGATTTTAAGTCTAAGGTCCGTTTGGCCCGACAAGCCCAAAATTTGTCGCTAACCTCAAAAAGTACTTCAAAAATGCTCAGCTGGCATGATGACGGCCAGATGAAGAATCGTGACCATATATTTATACGTTTTTGGGGTCACTGATTTCAAGTCCGTTTAGTTCCATCAGCTAAAAATTTGTTTTTAACCTCAAAAAATACCTGACAAACGCTCAAATGGGCAGGTTCATGGTCAGAAATGGACGGTTATACTTTAAATCTCTACAACAATTTCCTTTTTATCACTTGAAAATTTTCTGATAATAATACTCTTGTTTCGTAGTGGAATAAAACAGTGATTGCTTGAAATTTGTGGGACAGAAGGAGCCTCGTCAAATCGTCTTTTTAATCTTCTTTGAGTGTTGCTATGTGTTACTTTTGAATAATAAAAGAACTTTATATTTTTTATTGAATGGCATGCCCACTCATAAAGCTGCTTAGCTGTTAAAATGCTGTTGATTGCTGATACTTGGAGGCTTGCGTTCCTAGCTCCTGTTTTAAGAGTTGCACCAAGGCCATCATGTGGGCCTTTTCCGTGAGCCGTCGCCATTCAAAAATGCCATTCTGCTTTGATACCAAAATCATTTTCATGATTACATAAATTTTGGATAATAAATCGATTTTTAAAATGTTGTTTGCTCCATCAGAAAAGTAGATAATCTTTGTAACTTTGTGTTGTTTCTTTAGGTAATCAATTGTCATCGAATTACACACATACACCGCTGCAGAGTCATGAGTATTTGATTCAGAAATCACGATTATATTTCCATGTTTTAATTCACCTTCATCTCGATAATAATAAACTATTGTATATACTGTGGCTTGATTATTATTATAGTGAAAAGCTTGAGCTGCTTTTTGAACAACGAAAGCAAAATTCTCTGAATAATCTGGTAGCACAAGAAATTCTCCTGGCTTTAAGCTTCCCTTCAATTGCTTAAAATATTTTGATTGTTGTTTGTTAATATAATCATGAGGTTTTAATGATTTTAACCGATGACCAAGAAGTTCGAGGAAATTTTCAGTAGTTGTGTTTGATGTAATCATAGTTGTTCTATCTGTCGAATGCCAAGAACTAAAAGTTATATCCTTTACGTCTGCTTTTTCCAAACCTGATTCAAGCTGGGATCTGAGCTTATCGTAATTAGGGCAGTTTTTGCATTCGTTAAAAAAACATTCTGTATTTGAGTTACGACATACCATGAGATTAAGGCAATCGGTATAGTTTTTTAATGGGATTTCCGATTTAGTCATCAAGTCAGATAAATTGATGGCATCGAGCAAAAGCTTGACATTCTCATGAATCACACATACGCAAACAATATGAGTACCATTACTTCCGGGTAAAACACAATTTTGAGGTCGTAATTGGCAAAACTTTGAAAGACCTATAGTAGTATCTGGATGCTCTCCACAGAATTTGAAATATAATTCTTTTAAGCTAAACAATGTCAGTCTCTTCTGTTTGAGGACTTTTTCTGCATCAATCTCAACAGATTTTTTATTTCTATATCCTAGGAGAATTCTGCTGTTAGAATCACATTCATAGAATTGTTTCACTCTATTAACCGTAGTTTGTGGCAGCGATTTACCTATTTTTGGGGGTGGTCTAGAAAAAGAGCAATTCGTGGCTTTTCACGTCTTCATTATGAGTAACATTATTAGTATATGATATTTTCCTACATCCACTGGAAATCATATTCTCTGCAGAAGCAAGCCCGAAATGTCTGCAAAGCCTAGCTGGTACTGGTCGTAATGATTTGCCTATGTGAGCTACCAATTTGAACGGATTGCAACAGCGATCTGTTCGAAAAGAAACGGACCTTAGACTTAAAATCAGCGATCTCGAAAACGTATAAATTTATGGTCACGATCCCTAATCTGGGCGTAATCATGCCTATTTGAGCGTTTTTAAAAAATATTTTGAGGTTAGGGGCAAATTTTGGACTGAACGAGCTGAACGGACCTTGGATTTGAAATACGCGACCCTTGAAACGAACAAATGCATCGTCACGAACCTTTATCTAGCCATAATTATGCCTGTTTGAGCGTTTTTGAGGTATTTTTTTAGGTTAGAGCAAATCCTGCAGTGATAAGGTTAAACGGTCAGCGGATTCGGATTCAGCGTACCCGAAAACATATGAACGACCTTTACTCACAATTTTCGTCTTTTATCTATATTTTTATAAACGATTAATCGGAAAATTTTCGGAAAACTGGTCAGAAAATCGGGTTTTTGGGACCGCCATTTTGAAAATTTTGAAAAGCGCCACATAGCTATTGATTCTACACAAAAAAACCCTAAATTTTGACCCTATACAAGTTTAGCTAAGTCTTTACCATTTTTGTGCAGAGCCGTGTGCGTTTTGGCATGGATTGACCCATATATATATATATATATAAATACGTATATATTGTTTACATATACCTTAAGATTATGCAACCTACAATTATTTTGAAGCAATACGAGTATGTTCGTTAAAAAATATGATATTAACTTTTCTATATATTTTGTAGTAACCAGTTATTCTAACAGATCAACAAATCATTTTCGGTTCTTTGTACTGTAGATATTTAAATATATATATTTTAAGATTATATATATAAATATATATATATATATATATATATATATATATATATATATATATATATATATATATATATATATATATATATATATATATATATATATTTATATATATAATCTTAAATATATATATATATATATATATATATATATATATATATATATATATATATATATATATATATATATATATATATATATATATATATATATATATATATAATCTTAATATATATATATATATAATCTTAAAATATATATATATATATATATATATATAATCTTAATATATATATATATATATATTTATATATATAATCTTAAAATATATATATTTAAATATCTACAGTACAAAGAACCGAAAATGATTTGTTGATCTGTTAGAATAACTGGTTACTACAAAATATATAGAAAAGTTAATATCATATTTTTTAACGAACATACTCGTATTGCTTCAAAATAATTGTAGGTTGCATAATCTTAAGGTATATGTAAACAATATATACGTATTTATATATATATATATATATATATATATATATATATATATATATATATATATGTTCGTTAAAATATATGATATTAACTTTTCTATATATTTTGTAGTAACCAGTTATTCTAACAAATCAACAAATCATTTTCGGTTCTTTGTACTGTAGATATTTAAATATATATATTTTAAGATTATATATATAAATATATATATATTAAGATTATATATATATAAATATATATATATATATATATATATATATATATATATTAAGATTATATATATATATATATATATATATATATATATATATATATATATATATATATATATCTTAAAATATATATATTTAAATATCTACAGTACAAAGAACCGAAAATGATTTGTTGATTTGTTAGAATAACTGGTTACTACAAAATATATAGAAAAGTTAATATCATATATTTTAACGAACATATTGCTTCAAAATAATTGTAGGATGCATAATCTTGAGGTATATGTAAACAATATATATGTATTTTTATATATCTATACCACAAAATGAGAATAAAAATTTTAATGTTGTATAGTAACTACTTGTTGAAATATACGAGGGTAGTTCAATAAGTCTTTAGAATGACCAACAGATGGCGCGCGAATCGCTCCAAATCATCTGTTTTCAGTCAGCACCACTCCCGACTAGATATATGGTGCAGTCACAGTCCACATCTTCTGAGTTTACGTGTTTTTATAACCAATTGAAAAAAAAAAATTGCTTGTTAAGAAAAATGGAAAAAAACGAGTTCAGAGCGGTAATTAAACATTTTCATTTAAAGGGTTTAACTCCATATGAGATAAAAAATGAATTGGACTCTGTTCATGGCACATCTGCCCCTGCCTTAGCAACGGTTTATAACTGGGTAAATGAATTTAAGCGTGGTCGTACATCAATAAGTGACAAACCACGTTCAGGAAGGCCCGTAGAAGCAACTACTCCCGAAATCATCAATAAAATCCACGATATGGTGTTGAAGGATAGAAGATTAAAAGTGCGTGAGTTAGCTGAGGCCACAAGGATATCTATAGGTGCAGTTGTTTCAATTCTACATGAAAAATTAGGCATGAAAAAGCTATCGGCAAGATGGGTGCCGCGTTTGCTCTCAGCTGAGAATAAACGCAATAGAGTGGTCGCCTCTGAGGCTCTTTTGGCGCGCATAAGTCGGAATCCTGAGGAATTTTTTCGTTGATTTGTGACTGTGGATGAAACATGGATACACCACTACACTCCTGAGACAAAGGAACAATCCAAACAGTGGATTTCCACAGGCGAACCAGCTCCAAAGAAGGCAAAGACCGTAAAGTTAGCTGGTAAGGTTATGGCTACAGTTTTTTGGGATGCACGTGGAATTATACTTATTGACTACTTGGAAAAGGGTAAAACAATTACTGGTGAGTATTATGCATCATTATTAGAGCAGCTGAAAGAAGAAATTAAAAAAAAACGACCACATTTGGCGAGAAAAAAAAATCTCTTTCATCACGACAACGCCCGAGTTCACACATGCTTCGTTTCAATGGCTAAAATTGAAGAACTAAAATTCGAATTGGTCGAACACCCACCGTATTCACCAGATTTAGCCCCCAGTGACTTTTTCTTATTTCCAAACTTGAAAAAATGGCTCGGTGGACAGAGATTTACGGACAACGAAGACGTCATTGCCTCTGTAAGTGCTTATTTTGAGGAACTTCCGAAAACGCACTTTTCTGAAGGATTAAAAAAACTTAAAAAGCGATTGACCAAGTGTATAGAGCTCCAAGGAGATTATGTTGAAAAATAAAAAAAAATTTACCCAAAAAAAATTGTTTTTATACTTTATTCTAAAGACTTATTGAACTACCCTCGTAAGTATTAAAATTTCAAATCGATCTTTTCCTACAAATAAAAAACTTTGAAGTAATCATTATATTGTAAATTAATAGGAGGTTAGGTTTATTTGATGAATACGTGCATATTTTTGACATAAAAAATTACATTTCTTTTTTTAAATTTCCAAACATATATATCTTGATTTAAACAAGTATTTAATATTATGCGATTTCCCCGAGGATTTGCCCCAAAGTTTAATTATTTCTATATTAAGTTATATTTCAGATACCTATGAAATTCTTTTATCAAAATAACTTTAAAGTAGTTGTTCGACATACAAATTGTAATTAAATTGTGTCTTATCTATGATTACATGAATACTTTTGACTTGCCTAATGTATAAAAAAAAACAAAATTTGTTTCTGTTCTTACAAATTTGAAAACTTGAAAATCGTTTCCTTTAATAAAAATAACTCAGAAGTAATTTTAACATAAACATCTAAAAAATTATTCTAAAAACGGAATTAAGTAATTAGAATATATATGTATAGAATATTACATATATTCATGGTGAGTTGATATTAATTTGGATCAATCTTTATTAATCATTAAGTTTGTATTTACTATTTAACATTTTTAAAACATCAAGGAAGGAAAAAATGTATTTTACTTGTAATTTCCATTTTACCTACCTTTTGTATTCCTATTAACATTTTATACAATGTCTTCAATTGTAGAAAATAACTGCAAACATACGGGTTCGTCGTCGGATAGTTCAAGGTGTATTAGAGAAATAATATTTTCTTAATAACAAGAGGCCGTTTTGTACAGCTTGTCTAGTAAGAGATAAGTGGAACATAAACGTTAAATGTAATATATATGAATTTTCTGCAATATTATTGCAGAATTTTTTGCACGCTTTTTTCGTAAGGGCAACGTATAATGTAAAATTAATGTTCACCCTGGGCATAGTCCCCTCTTGTCTGGATAGTTCCCCATCTATCACTTTCTCTCTTATGTACTTTTCCTCTTTTGTTCTATTTGAAAATAAGCTATGAAATGAATAGGAATTTGAATGAGTCCTAAAACACATGTTTTAAAAACTTATCATCATGTAAAACTGATTAATAAATTTAAAAAAAAGAAAAAATTTCTCAAAAGTATTTTACTTGTAATTTCCGTTTTACCTACCTTTTGTATTCCTATTAACATTTTATACAATGTCTTCAATTGTAGAAAATAACTGCAAACATACGGACTTGTCATCCGATAGTTCAAGGTGTATTAGAGAAATAATATTTTCTTAATAACAAGAGGCCGTTTTGTACAGTTTGTCTAGTAAAAGATAAGTGGAACATAAACGTTAAATGTAATATATATGTAGATGTAATTAAAAATAAGTATTCTAAGTTTTCTTTGTCAAATACGAATCAAACTGGTTAACATATCAAGTAAAGATTATTTATTGTTATTCGAATAGATGAGTAGAGCATTTTCGTATTTTCTCCAGAATTAATAAGAAAATTTTATAGGTATAAAAAAGTAGACAAGGTTTCTGTTTTTAATTTATTTTTTAAAATATTTGCGTTGAAATAAACTGCTTAGAAAAAATGCCCCGGTAAATTGTTCAAAATATCATTGCTAACGTGAGGTTAACATTTCGACACATTTTACTCATTTGATATGGAAAAAGAGTTTAGATGTTACGTAAAATGGAGGCTAATACTTAGTAAAATGTAAGCGTATAACAGTCCACCAATGAGCTATCGGTCGACGGGCCCGTATGTTTTTAGTTATTTCCTACAATTGAAGACATTGTACAAAATTTTAAAAGGAATATAAAGCGATGGTAAAGTGGAAATTACAAGTAAAATAAATTTTGTCATTACTTGACAATTTGTTAGTTGATATCCCTCCTTATTTTAGAATAAAATTATGTTGCTTATTTACCATTCCAACCTCTCCTGGGGGTTGCAGGACCTTGACGCAAGCCCTTATGGGATGGTGGAGAGGCTGAGCCCGTAGGTTTTGGGGGCTGACTCTGCCCCGGGGGGACGAAGGGCAGGAGGACGGTTCCCTTCCTAAATCGGCTGGTCCCTATAAACGGGTTGTCGAGCGAGGAGGGTTGGGCGGTGTACCTCGTCGGCCGGGAAGGAACCGGGCAGGGCATGGCGAGGGTCGTACAACCGATCCTGGCCGGCCTGTAACGGTAATCTCCCGACAAGGTGAGGGCGAATCCAGTCCCGGAATCTCTTCGGGTCAGGGCCCTAATCCAGCTGGTGCGGGGATAGGGACAAAATCCCAACACCCGCCCGGATGGTGCAGGGAATAAAGCTCAGTGGACCTCCGGGGACAAACAAGCAACCCCCCAACTTGGACTAGGTGAGGTCCAGTTGGGTATGTATCACCACCCAATCCAAGGTGTGAGATACCGTGCCCAGGGATGCATGGCACAGGGGGAGCTGTGTCACGAACGGTTCCTTCGGGATACCGGGCGAAATCCCGTCGTATAAGCCTTACCCGGCAGAGCGGCTCCTGACGGGCGGACCACTTATTTCCGCAACACTCGTGGGACCTTTATGGACAATAAAGATAAAAAAAAATTTTAAAATTTAGACGGGATGGAGGTAGATCGGGCTCAAGAACCGATCGCCGACATCTCGGAGAAAGCTCTCCAGGGAACTTCGGCAACGGAGGTCACTGGAGATAAACCCCACAAAGAGACGGGCTTGAACCGACATCTGAGTGGGGCCCAAAGGAGGAAACTCCTGAAGCAACAGGCGATGGACGAGGGTCGACCCTTGCTCGTTTTCGGAGCGAACAGGCGGCAGAGGAAGAGGGAAGAGAAGAGGGCTAACGCACTCGCTCAACCCACAACGTCTGCCGCAGGAGCCCCGGGGGGCAAGAGGATGGCATCTTCCAGCCTGGAGTCGCCGGAGCAGGCCTCGAGACTGCTTAAGCGACTAAAGGAGAAAGGGAGCTTCGCGGCGGCGGCGTCGAGTCTTCCGAGGGTTACCCTCACTTGTGGGGATTACCTTGGAGGAGAGATGCCGGATGCAACGATAAAGAAAGTCAAGGAGTCGGTCGTTAACCGGGTCCTGATGATAGAAGAGGGGGACTTTGCACCCCGATTCAAGGAAACCTTTCCTAGAAAGGGCACTCTTGTTTTCGTTTGCGAACACAAGGAAACAGCGTCCTGGCTAGAGAAAGAAGCAGAGAAGCTGGAACTCGGGGACCCGAACCTGAAGGCCAGAGTGGTAAGCGCGGAGGAGCTGAGGATCACCAAGGTGATGACTCGACTACCCGAGGGGGTTAGAACTGCACCGGACTTCTTGAAGCTGGTCCGGCGACAAAATGGGGGAGTGGACACGTCCAGATGGGCGGTCCTGAAACAGACGCCGGAAGGCTATCTGATTCTGGGCCTAGATGAACCATCGGCCGCTACACTAAAGAGTCGGAGTTACAGACTCACGGTGGGCGTCGGTTCGGTGACTTTCAAGTTACTGAACCACGACAGTACCGCCGAGGAGAAAGTGACGACGGCTCAAGAGAAAGTGCAGCTTCAGGGGGTACAGCAATAATGGCGGCCACCAAGATACACTTCTCTCAGATCAATTTGCACCATAGCAAAAGCGCCTCTGCAGTCTTAGCAAGGAGCATGGCTAAAGTGCATACAAACACAGCCCTAATATCATTAATACAAGAACCTTGGTTATGGAGGGGACGTATTAAGGGGCTAAATACAAGCGGGGAACTGTTTGTGGGAACAAATGATGGAGATGCACGCGCGTGCATCTGCATCAGGGGTATTAACGCTTTTTTGTTACAGGAACTCAGCTCTAGCGATTGCACGACCGTCAGAGTGGACATCAAAGACGAGGAAGGCCGAGGGAGAACAATCGTGATCACTTCAGCATACCTTCCACATGACGAGGAAATACCAACAACAGGTATAAGAAAAGTAATAGAGTACTGCAGGAATCAAAACCTCGAATTGATTATCGGCTGCGACGCCAATGCTCACCATGAAGTATGGGGTAGTACAGATATCAACGAGAGGGGAGAAACTCTGCTAGAATATATTACTAGTACACAAATGGACATACTGAACCAGGGTGATGAGCCGACTTTTGTTACCAGTAACAGACGTTAGGTTCTAGATCTCACCCTGGCCAGTATGAAAATTAGAAACCACATACAAGGGTGGAGAGTGGAGGATGAACCATCTATGTCGGATCATATGACCATTTCCTTCTGGATGAAGATGCAGAAAATATGGAGTGAGCCCAAGAGAAACCCTAAGGACACGCTTTGGGAGAACTATAAGGAAGAACTAAACGAACGTTTGGTACACCTTAAAGGGACATATGGAACGGAGTATGGACTGGAATGGACACTAGAACAAGTCCAGACAGCCATTATCAGAGCATATGAGAACAACTGCCCGCTAAAGCCGAAGGGACAACTAAACGGTGCTCCATGGTGGAACAAACACCTAGAGGCGCTGAGAAGGAAAGCCCGAAAGGTTTTTAACAGAGCAAAGAAAACAAGGAACCCAGAAGGATGGAAAGTGTATAAAGATACGCTAAATGACTTCAAAAGGGAACTAGACAAAACCAAAAGGGAAAAATGGCAAGATTTCTGTTCAAGTACAGAAGGCTTAACAGAAACGGCTAAACTAGCCAAACTTCTAACCAAGGATAATAGTATTCGGTTACAAAGCCTTAAAGACAGGTCCGGGTACTTCACGGAAACAGAAGAGGAAACCATAGAACTACTTCTGCGAGCAAACTTCCCGGACTTCACCAAAGAAGAGAACGGGGAGGGACGAATACGTGTACCCGGAAACACCAGGTCACGAAGGAATGCGGATTGGGCGTTGGCGGCGCAGATCGTCACACCAGAGAGGGTTAAATGGGCAATCAACACCTTTGAACCATATAAAACACCGGGACCGGACGGCATCTTCCCCAAACTCTTACAGGAAGGGTGCGATGCTGTACTGAGACTGGTTACGGGGATTTTCAGAGGAAGTATTGCCATTGGACGTATTCCGGGAAGCTGGAAGTGTACACGGGTTTGGTTTATACCGAAACCCGGAAAGAAGAGTTACACATCTGTGAAGGACTTCTATTAGCCTTACCTCCTTCATGCTGAAAACGCTGGAGAGACTGGTGGACAGGTATATGAGGGAAACAATCCTGGGAAGCTTACCGCTACACCAGGAACAACATGCATATTCAGTGGGTAAATCCACGGAAACGGCTTTACACTCTGTTGTAGGATATATTGAAAAGGCAAAAAGCGCAAAGGAAACAGTACTTGGCGCTTTTGTGGACATAGAAGGAGCCTTTAACAGCACCACTAGGAAAACCATTGACAGAGCCCTGGCAAAGCATGGCGTACCGGTGACCATCAGAAAATGGATAGCTGGAATGCTGAGCGGCAGGGACATTTACTGTGAATGGAAGGGAAAAACTGTAAAAGGAGGGGTCTTATCACCTCTTTTGTGGTCATTCGTTGCTGACGAACTCCTACGTATACTCGACAGGGAAGGAATCTTCGAGGTCGGATATGCGGACGACTTTCCCATACTTATTAAGGGTAAGTATGAGGAAGTTTTACCAGATCTCTTACAAAGAGCACTGAGTAAGGTTAGAGAGTGGTGTCAGACAGTATCTCTGGGGGTAAATCCGGAAAAAACAGAGATCGTAGTCTTCACCACTAAATATAAAAGTAAAATCAATAGAAGAGTTAACTTCTACGGGAAAGAAATACCGTATGCAGAAGGAGTTAAGTATCTAGGGGTACATCTAGATAAGAAACTAACTTGGAAGCAGCATGTTAAACAGCAATGCGGAAAGGTGCTAAATATATTCATGCAGTGTAGGGCGGCTATTGGCACAGGATGGGGGCTAGAACCCCAAAAGGCCTTATGGATATATGAGGCGATACTGAAACCGAAGCTTACCTACGCGGCATTAATATGGTGGAAAGCGACCGGAAATACAACCACAAAGAAAAGCCTGGACCATGTACAGGCGGTCATATTGAGGGGAATTTTCGGGTTGCGAAGGAGTACCCCCACAGCTGCTGTCAGGATGATGCTGGGCATGGATGGCCTTGACTTAAACATTAAGGAGATGGCCGCCAGGTCGGCATACAGACTGATGTGCGGCGGAGGATGGTCGGAGAAAGGAAACGGACACACTACAATCCGGAGAGAAATGCTGAGCGAACCAATATTTAGAAAGCCACAGCATAGAATTAATAAAACCTTTCAGTTTGGGCAACGTTACAAAACGAAAATACCGAATAGAGAGGAGTGGAACAACCAAAACCAAATCCTTGGACATGGAGACATCTGGTTTACAGATGGATCTAAAACGGACAAAGGTACGGGTTTTGGAATCTGCGGTCCCAAGCGGTGGGAGGACACAGCCTGCAGCATAGAAAGACACAACACGGTACTACAAGCGGAATTAGCCGCCATAGAAACCTGTGCGAGAAACTTGGTGCAAAAAGGGGTCGGAGGCAAGGACATACAAATTTGCACCGACAGCCAAGCAGCTATCCTAGCGCTGGGAAAACCTTGCACCATGTCAGCCTTTGTCAACGAAACAAAAAACACTCTAAATAGACTGACCAGAGCAAACAGGGTCTGCATTACCTGGATTCCTGGACACTCAGGAATAAAAGGGAACGAAAGGGCAGATTGGCTTGCAAGACAAGCAGTAAATGAAAGCGGACGGACAGAAAGGGAGGTAGGAATACCATACCAGGAAGGCTGTGGCGCGATCCAGAAAAAATTAGTAAAAGAAGGATGGAGCATATGGAAGAACTCCACAGGATATAGATGGTCCAAAGAACTAATGGGAGAATACATTACCAGGTGGGGAAAGGAGATCATCAGTTTGGATAAACGGAGGGCACGCATCGTACTGGGCCTATTAACTGGACATTGCGACCTGCGGTGTTATCTACACAAAACACAGGGAATAAGTAACCTGTGCAGATGGTGTAATGAAGAAGAAGAGACTCCTAGCCACTTTCTCTGCAAATGTCCCAACTTAGCTGGACATCGACGAAGGTGGCTAGGAAACGGGATTTTGGATCCCGAGACTTTCAAGGAGGCAAACACGGAAAACCTACTAGCTTACTGCAAAGCCGTGGGGTTTGTGGAGCCTCGTTAGGTCCAAGTCGGGGGGATAGGGATACAATGGTGAAAACTAAGTGTCCCTGAGTTTTTACCCTGGTAGCTTTAAATAATAATAATAAAAATACCATTCCAAAGTATATAAATAGTTAATACAAACTTTAATGATTAATAATGATGGATGAAAATAAAAATCAACTCGCATATAGTTTCACGAATATATTTAATATTCTACACATATATTTTGTAATTACTAAATTCCTTTTTTAGAATATTTGTTAAGATGTGTTTCATGAACTAAAAAGAAGCCAGAATTTCACAACTTTCTTAGGGTCTGAATAAAGCAGATTTTGAATAAATATAATATAAGTTTAAAAATATTACAACTTTATTGTGAATAAAATTATTATTTTCTTTACTGTTTACAACAATTCTTATTAATATCTGAAGTAGTATATCAAGTTGGATTCAGCTATACTTATTCACTTATGATACGATGAGCAATTCCACACGCAGAATTAAAGAATTTCTAATAAACATTTTACCGATTTTTTATAACGTATGCATTTTTAATAAAATTGCAGATTTAAGCGATTGTATAAAGGATATCTTAAGCTTTAATTTGCCTGTTCACAGATCTCGGAAAGTTAATTCTATCAAAAGATATAATAAAAATGTTTGGATGAATATACTCGTCTTCCTGCATATGACAACATCTCCATTTGAATGAGTGTACTCGGCTTTTTGCACTGGAAGGATAAGGTGGCTCCGTCGTTTTTTCAAAATCCATCATTGACAAAAAATAAAATTCCAACACATTTTGGTAGAGTGAGGTTGCCAGGTACACTGAAGAGAAAATAATATGGGTTTTTAATATGGACTCTTATAGCGAAATGTGCATTTATGCCTGTATGTCGCGGCCGATGATTTGAATCATCGCGTCGAACTGCGAGTCCCCCCTAGGCTCACCTCAGCCTCGATGGGGGCCCTCGGGCGGTTTAGCAACTGCGACTTTAACCCTTCCTTCTTCGATACACAGGCGTTGCGCGGAACTATAGAACCGCGCACACGACATGCTATCGCTCTCTTCAGTTTAACTCTCTCGAGCACGTGCCGATTAATTAAGTCCAGAGACGCTCTCCTGTATCTTGATTCAACAGTCATTCGTATATATATATATATATGTGTATATATATATATATATATATATATATATATATATATATATATATATATATATAGTTATTTTGTACATTAAATGTAAATATTGTTGTTTTTAAACTCAGTGATTCATTTATTTAAATCCTCGTACAAATCCTTCATTCTACAACGCATTCATCAGCGGTAAGTCGTTGCCTCACTGCATCTGCGTTTCCTGTCATAAGCGCGCCTTTCATAAAGTTTCCGAAAGCCTATCAAGCCCAAAGGCAGCTTGACGTGCGCGAACACTGTAACTACATGAAAACCCATGATTTCTTTATACAACCACCAGGAGATTGTATCTATTTAATTGTAGATTTTCATTATTGAACAAAAATACCCGGGTGCTAGTCAAATATAAAAAATATTTAATAAATTAGTAAAACAAGTATATTTTTGTATGCATATATATATATATATATATATATATATATATATATATATATATATACGTATGGTTATTATTTCTCATATATTATAACATATATTTAGTTAAATAAGTCTGATAATTGATATTGAATAAATTTTATTGAAATTGCGTTGGTTATTAAAAAAATAAATAAATAAATAAATCGTTTCCGTAGATTGGTCGCGTTGCGGATTGTGCCGGAAGCTCGGAAAATCGGCGTCCTATTCGTCGGTGCAACCAGTGATTCGATGCTGTGTGAGCATTGTCAATAGGTGCAGTGTTTAGTATTTGTTATCAATGTGCTAGTGAAGATGTGGTTTTTTATCGTTTTCCTTCGTGCTTTTAGGAGATCGCCTACTACTACATAGCGCGGGTCGATCTGGACTGGCGTTGGGGGTTGACGCCAAAAGGAGAGGGCAGGTTTCTGGTGCTTCCCGGCATCAAGGTTCGTGTGCCTGTGGTGTGTTAGGATCACGGGCGCGTAAGTATTTATTTATTTAAGCCTTGAATGTGCAAGCTCGGTCATCCTCCGTCATCCGACGGTGACGGCTACTGCACGGGTCACCTCATTTGTATGTTTACTTCGCATGGCGCAACGTCAGGCTTACCGATTTTCTCGTTACAGATTGGTGTTCGCGTTGTTCGAAACTGCGCGCCTGGACTTGCTATCGGCCACGATGCGGTTCCCTTGTTGCTGCACCGCATCAACGGGGTGTGTCGAATAAAATCTTTCGACTGTCCCGGCGGACTGGTTAGTCTATATCAGTTAATCTTGCTTTTTCCGTTTGCCACTGGTGTGTATTGCCTAACCGCGTTTATTTTCAGCCCGTGAACGTAATCACTTATCGCGGTAGCCCTCGGGTGCCGTACATGCCCAGGTCAGAGCAGAGGTCGCACCTAGGGGATGTACCGTACATCACCTCCCTGCGGCGCGAACTGGTCGCGGTCGGAGAGACGACCATGCAGGGGCTGGCATGTCTCTGCCACGATGTATTTGTGCTGGCGGTGTATCGCGTCGTCGACTAAAGCGCCGTTCTAGCATTTTCGTTTATTATTTTACTGTTCGTATTAATTTGTAAATTTTTTAAACTTTTCAAGTTTTTCAAACTTTTCAAATATTTTAAAATTTTTAAAATATTTGAAAAATTTTAAAATATTTGAAAATTTTAAAATATTTGAAAAATTTCTAAATATTTAAAAAAATTTTAAATATTTGAAAAATTTTTAAATATTTGAAAAATTTTTAAATATTTGAAAAATTTTTAAATATTTGAAAAATTTTTAAATATTTGAAAAATTTTTAAATATTTGAAAAATTTTTAAATATTTGAAAAATTTTCAAATATTTAAAATTTTTTCAAATATTTAAAAATTTTTCAAATATTTAAAATTTTTTTAAATATTTAGAAATTTTTCAAATATTTTAAAATTTTCAAATATTTTAAAATTTTTCAAATATTTTAAAATCTTTCAAATATTTTAAAATCTTTCAAATATTTTAAAATTTTTCAAATATTTAAAATTTTCAAATATTTTAAAATTTTTCAAATATTTAAAAAATTTTAAAATATTTTAAAATTTTTCAAATATTTTAAAATTTTTTAAATATTTTAAAATGTTTCAAATATTTTAAAATTTTTTAAATATTTCAAAATTTTTTATATATTTTAAAATTTTTTAAATTTTCCAGATTTTTTAACCTTTATTAATTTTTGCATTAGTGTTAGTGAACTCTTTTTTTGAACATTTTATAATTTTTCGTCAATTTTAATGTAACTTTTTATAAACATTTTATGACTTTCTTGCGAATTTTTGTATAGATTCTATTTGTAAACTTTTATAAAAAAATTTTGATTTCTGCAACCTTTAGTTCCTGTTTTTATGAAATTATATGAACGTTTTATAATTTCTACAATATTCGTAATTTTCCATACAATATTGCGAAAAAAATTTTGTACAAAATTTTGTAAACTTTATTATTACATAAAAGTTAGTAACAAAGAAAAAAAAATTCTTTTAGTTCGCCTTTCTTTGTTTACAAATTCTACAACAGTGATCGGTGTTGTTCTTAACGTCTAATAACACAGGACCACAAAATGAAATCGGAGAAGTCCTTCGACCAAACAAAGTGATCTATATGTTTTCGGGTGCTCTAATCCCGAATCCGTGGTCCTTATGATATACACGTCAGGTTCAAGGTCATTTGAATGTCAACATCGTTAATTAGGATGATATCATCTGTTTGATCTCGGATTCTGAATGAGCGGGAAATTTTACGTGCGGATATAGTTTGACCCACGGTTCCCAGTGAGAGGTCATATAAAGGTTGAGAACGTTCTTTAGAACTACTGAACCTAGTAGCTTGTCATGGTTTGCAAATATCGAGGTAATGCCCCTTACAACATACGTTTTCGGGTGCGTTGAACACGAATTCGTGATCTTTATGACATATGCACGTCAGAATCAGGGTCATTCGAAGGTCAACTTAGTTAATTTGAGAGATATCATCTGTTTAACCTCAGATTCTGAAAAAGCGGGAAATTTTATGTTCGGATATAGTTTGACCCACGGTTCCCAGTGACCTCTAGAGGTCATATACAAATCGAGAACGTTCTTTAGAACTACTGAACCTAGTAGCTTGTCATGGTTTGCGAATGTCAAGACTCTGTAAGTGATGTTTTATCACAATCTGTACAGATGCTAGAAATAATTGATGTGACGTCACCAAGTACTTCATGTTCGACAACGATTTCTTTAATTACAGTTGATCAAAATCAACAAACAATTGTACAATCACATCAAACAGCTGATGTTTCTCGATTGTAGAACTATGTATACCAAGTTTTAATGGAAAGTCCTGAGGAAGAACTTCAGATCCACTGTTATAATTAACAAAAAACGGAAGACAACAGGCAGCAGTTGCTTTTAAGTAAAGGAAGACTATTTTTCTCCACTTCAACAGTAACCAAAATTGTAGTGTTACATGAGATTCGACGCACTCAAAATTGGAGGTATATACAAAAATGTTATTTATTTATTTATTTATAATCAAACTATTGAGAAGAAAGTTTTTTAATATTTTATTTTTAGTATAAACCCTAACAGACTAGAAAGTTTAGCCAAGTTCTTAGCTCAGCTTTTTAGCGGTTACTTGCAAGAAGGCTTTTACACTAAATCAAGTCCTAAATATAGTGCTCATGGCTCTCTGCATACTGAATGCGAGTATCAACGAGAGAAAGTAATAGCTATTAAACTGATAAAGCCTACCGTATCACTGAAAAGAAAAAGAACAGAAGGTAAATATTTTATAATTTAAATTGGATTTATTATCTTAAATAATCTTTTGAATTCACTATACTTTTAACTTTTATGTTACAGAAATAAGTATTTTTAAAGAATTTGAAGAGCTAAAAGAACCAATTAACCAATTAAAAAGTAATGGACGATCTAAATATATTATCTAATGCAGGCATTATTGTAAATGTAAATAAGAAAAATCAAACCGTATATTTTGAATGTGCGTTAGTATTGGGGGATAATCCCAGAGTAAACACTATTTGCGGTTTCAATAAATGTTTTCTCTCAAAATATTATTGTAGAATTTGCGTATCTCGAAAAACATTGTGTGAAATATTGGCTGTACACGATGATAGTATGTTGAGAACGAAAGTAATTATGTTCTCGACGTTCTTAGAAAAAATCCTACAGAAACTGAGATACAAGAAGAGTGTGCTTTTCATGATATCGTACAATTTCATATTACAGAAAACTTTTATGTTGACTTAATGCACGATGTACAAGAGGGAATAGCTGCTTACACAATTGGAAAGGTTTTGACGGTATTAGTTAAGAGTAAGATTATATCTTTAGAAGTGCTAAATAACAGAATCGAAAATTTCTCTTACAATGAGACAGAAAAATCAAACAAACCCATACCTCTTTATTTTACATATAGTAAAAAAGTTGAAAGCAAAATCAAAGTAAAACAATCGGCTTCTGAGTTACTTTGTTTAACTAGGTACTTGGGCCTTATGATCGGAGACCTAATAAATGATAAACATTAATATTGGAAGTAGTACCTATATCTCCGAAAAATTATCGGTATTTTGACCAGCCCAACAATAACTAAAGGAAGAATTATGAACTTAAGCGAGCTCATACAAAAATAAAATGTCCTGTATGTACAATTATTCGGACACCTAAAGCCCAAAATGCACTTATGGATACATTATCCTTTTGTAATATTACAAAACGGCCCAGTTGTACATTACTCGTGCATGAAATTTGAAAGGAAACATCATAATAAAAAATAAGTAGCATTATGAACAACATCAAATGTTAATTTACCAGTGACGATAGCTATAAGAAACTAATTAAAATTTTGTTACTATCTTAAAACGCGTACTCCTATAAATAGCAATGTAAGTCTTGGAGCGATTGATGAAATATATAATGCATATTTAGCTTTAAAATGTTTCTATCCAGAAATTGAAGTAGCGTCTGATGCATTTTGTTTAAAATATATTGAAATTCTTGGGAAAAAATTTTCTGAAAAAATAGTATTTTTTACAAAATTTACAAATGATGGCATGGAATTTGGTATTGTGAAGAATATATTGAGATATGATAACAATGTTTACTTTAAAATGCAAGAGCTTCTGAAAATTTGCTTTAACAGTTATTTTCACGCATACGAAGTAGACTCTAGCTGTAACAACTCTGACGTTTTAATTAATATTAACTGTATACCACGATTACCACCGTGCCTTTTTATATCGAAAAACAAAGTTGAATTTGTAGCAAGTAGATTCGATGTATAAGTTACTTCAATAAGTTAAATAAATTACTTTTTTTACAATAAATTAATTTATGTACACTTTAAACTCCTCAATTTCATTTTACTTGTAGCCCTCGCGTTTAACAAAATATTGAAATAGTACATTGTGTAATAAGAGAAGGGGAGGATTGGCCTTTTTCATGTACGTGTCGGAAAGTACAAAATATTAGAAAGTTTTATCGGCGCAAAACACAATGAATGAATTTCGAACCAAAATAGAAATTATATTTTTTACAAATAAGAAAAAATGAACCTTCCGAAATATCGCATAATTCGAGTGGCAAAATTAAAGAAATATTATATAAAGTTTGTAAATATTATATTTAAGCTTTTAGAATGATAACTTATTCTTTATGATCCCGAAATTACGGTACCGCAGAAACAGTGCCATCGAGTCCTAATTTTCATTATAATAACCTACATTATTCAATACTAGTATTTATACTTAGAAAATGTATTTGTTAGTTTAAAATAGTATCTTGAGAGACTTTTTTCTTTCATAAAGATTCCATGGAGAGCGCCGGAATAATTTCGGGTGGCTCCTTGGAAAAATGGCATGTTTGAGCCACCTGCGATTATCGCGTGTCGGCGCTGCAATCAGCCCTGGCGCTCCACGGGATACTTGCGGGCACGAGTAGGATTTTTTCCGTCGATCAGTTACATGAGATTTGTCCAGGATAAATCCGAATATATCGCAAGGGAAGTGCACGGAATCATTGCATGGGTAAAATCTCATGAAATAAGTCCGAGATTTTTCTCTCAGTGTGATTCAGCAATATGTTTACAAATTACTTTGAGTGCCTTAGCATTTATTTTATAAACACCTCCGCTTTTCAATTTTGCAGAATTTATTATATTTGTCACCTCTATAATATTCTAGATTTTTAGGGAGGATAAACAAGGAAAATTACACGAATAAATTTCAAATCATTTCATAATTATTTAGTACATTATTTACAGTAAAATTCCAATATATTGACACCATCGCAGATCATCAACAAAACAAAATAATTCCAAAATTCCTGTCGCATATACTCTCTAAATCGCGTAATTTTTTAGTTCACAGCGTAGTTATATACAAGTCGTCGTCCTTTCCAAACATACATACGTACATCAAGTCTTACATTAAGGGAGCGTAATGCTCTCAGTCAAAATTTAATACTAGATTAAAATACGGTTCACCGCGTTTACCGTCGTCAGTTTTTATGCGAACGTGCACACGTAGTACGCGTTTATTAGCGCGACGCTAAACGCTAGTCGCGGCTCCGATATCGCGTATCTCCGATATTGGTAGTGATAATTCTGTTTCTATTGGTTTGTCTATCTTTTCACTAAGTTTTTGACCAATTTCACAAAAATATTTATTCATAGTATCAGCTATATCCACTTTATTTGAAATCTTAACACTATCAACCTTTATATAATCTATGGTATCTTTTGATTTTACTTTTTCTCCTACTTTTGAGTTTATAATTTCCCATAATTTTTTTGGATTGTTTAAGTGATTTTGGACTAGATTTCGTTCGTATTCAACTTTTGCATCTAAAATTACCTTGTCTAAGATTTTGGTATAATTTTTTAACTCACTTTTAAAATGTTCATCATCACGATCCATTTTCCATAGATTATATAAAAATTCTTTCGTTTAACATGATTTTTATAGCCTTAGTAATCCAGCTTTTTCTACCTTTATTATTATCTTTATTTATTGTTTTGGCCATTTCTATACACTGATTTATTATATTCATTAATTGGTCTGCTGCTACATTTGGATCTTCTATTGACATAATTTCATTCCAATATGTAGTGGCAGTCGTATTCTTTTATTTGCAGTAATTTAATGTTATTTGTGTATCTTTACTGTCAGTTTGAATTTTATTTATGGCAATAAACAATGGATCATGATCTGTTAATGATTTTTTTAGTCTGTAGGTTTCTGTTTTTAGATCGTTAGTTTTAATAAAGACATTGTCAATACCAGAACCTTTGTAATTACCAATCTGGGGCCTTGTAATGCCTGAAAAACGTGAAATATATCCTTTATCTAAGAGATTATACAAACATTTCTGACTCAGAAAATCTAGTTCAAGTAGATCTACATTGAAATCTCCTAACACTAAATGGTTCTTAATATTTCTTTTTTTGTTTAGGAATTTATTTAAAGCTAAAATAAATTCATTCTTTGGTATTCCGTGTGTTCTATATATCATAGATATATCTAATCTATTTCCATTGTTTAATCTAACTTGTGTATTTATTATTTTAATCCTACCAGATTCAATAGTTTTGGTAATTTGAACAATATTTTTATTTACAAAAACAATTACACCATCATTTCTGTCCTACTCTCATTGTAGTAGCTTTCATAGCCATTTAGGTCATACTCTTTATAATTTATTTGGTTAAAAGTTTCTGAAGGGATCAGGTGGTTAGATGTAATAAAAAGAGAGGTGATTAATATTAATAATAAATAACATTTATTAAGGTAATCTATATGATAGAAGCAAGAGGTAGCGACCGAGCTTCTCGATAGGTGCTCTCTCTTCCTGAGTAAGCGACGGTCTGTACGAGCGCACGGGAGCAGCGCTCGAAGCGTGGCGCTGGGGAGTCTGCGCATGAGCGCCGTCACGCTCTTATGATAGCTGCATTAAGTGCCGTTGTACAAACTTCAACAGTTTCAGTACAAATTATTATAGAAGATTTAGTCATTACACTTTGTATTATTATTTTTAATTTATCAAAATTTTTGTTCATACATCTAATATTTAACAAAAGTATTAAATCTTCTTTATTACTAATAGTTTTCTTTTAGAGTTTCAATACTTGTGAAAGTTTTTTCACGCTTAACTGTATCTTTTTTTATTGTTTCTAAAAAATCGAAATTACAAGCCATTACTCACTTTTAGATTTGTTCTGATTTTTTACTATAGACGCATTTGTTTTGGAATTGACTTGTTGAGGCGTGTTTGTTGGTGTAGTTGTAGTTGTTGTGTTTACTGTTTTCGCAGAAATTGCAGACAGGTTAAATTGCCATTTTACCATATGTTGCTGGTGCATGTTATCATCAATTATCTTTTGATGATCATTGTGATCTTCTTTATCGATACTTGTGTTTACATCAATTATCTTCTGATGATTTTTGTGATTCTGTTTACCGATTCTATTTATATTTGTATTAATTTTTAAATAATCAACACTTGCTATATTATATTTATATTATTTTTAAAAATATTACAGTTTTTACCATCTGTTGCCGTGTGGTTACAATTGTATTTTGTTTTGTATTTAAAATTACTGAATATACAGTTTGCACATTTGATGTTATCCCTACTGTCACATTGCACTGTATCATGCTCATCAGCACATATTAAGCAGGTAGTTTTATTCCTGCACTTTTTGCTTTTATGACCGAAACCAGCACATTTTTCACATGGTTTGGTGTTTATAACGTCAAAAACTCTACATTTTTGATAATCTACGAAAATAGTTTTGCTATTTTCCATTATTTGATTATGAATAACAGCTGGTACTTCAAGAATAACACTATTTAAATTTGTTTTTTTTATTTGTATACGTATGACTGTTTGACATTTTGTGTTGTAGTTTTTGAAATTTCTTTCATTAACATCTTGATCGATTTCTGTTAAACTCATGTTGAACGTGCTTTCGATGCCTACCACTTTAATTTTAGGGTTGAGCATTTGTTCTTTTTCAATCATGCAGTATTCGGACAAATTTTCATTGGGTACTTCTTCAGTAATATTGCCACTGTTTTCATCAACGCAGCTTATAATTACTTCGTTTTCATTTTTCATTATTATTCCTTTCGCATGTATGTTAGTGTCCTTATTTATTATTTCTGTAATACAGTTTTTTATGTTAAGATTGTCATTTTTCTTATTCTATTTTACAATCAATTTAGGTATGCATTTGAGAGGAGGTTTTGTACTTGTCACTATTTCCTCAAAAGACTGTGTTGTGTTGACTTTATTCTCTTTACTTTTTTCAATAGCTAGTAACTCTTAAAGTAACAAATTCTTGTCTCCGAGTTCATAGTTCAGTTGTCTCAGTATTGAATTTTCTATTTTTAGCACTTCTGACTCTGTTTTTTCTTCGTGTATTGTTGTATTTTGGCATTTTACTGATTCATTTGCAATTTCATTAAGTATGTCTTGTCTCACATCTTCCTGTTTTTTTTGCTTTGATTTGTTCAATCAGAATTCTTGCATTTTCACTCAACGCATTTCATTAGTTCTCAAATTTGAGGTTAGTTTCATGTCTTCATGATCAGGACATATAACTAGTGAATTACTGATAAAACGTTTTTTATTTATAGCACTGTAATAGGGTCCATGACATACCTTATCACAAATTATACATACAACTGCAACAATTTTTTTTCTACAACACATTTTTTTATCGAGCTTATCTGGAGGCACTCTCTCCTTAGCAGCCATGTTACGAATTCTACCAATATATATATATTTGATTTTTATTGGTAATTATGTACTGAAAATTGATTGCGACCAAGAAGAAATTTCAGATTGTTACTCCAGATATTAACAAGAAAACAATACCAAGAATTACTGACGACTGAATAGCGACTTTATTAGCGTCAGGGTATTTTAGCATCTACTCAAGTGTTAGGCAAACAAATTTTGATTGGGCATTTTCAGCTAAAGGAACCGGTAAAGAAGACCTCAAGAAAAGAATCTAATATTCTTTTTTTTTATCTCCTTTTGTCCCTTTAACAAAACTAAAGTACGGTAATCTCCAGAGTAACTTAATATATATATATATATATATATATATATATATATATATATATATATATATATATATATATATATAATATTCTTATAATACATTGAACATCAGAGCTACAGTAGTTAAGCAGGAAATTTGTCCCCTTTAAAAAGATTTGAGACTGTTTTCTGTTATTGACGACCTCCCCGTTCACGTACACCGGGATACGTTACTTAAGTACCGTCTGTGTTAGAAGTTTCTAGAGACTTGGGTGAGCCATCCTAATCTAGCGATTTCTTATAAGCTTAGAGCATAATTTGCGACCAAGCCTATTATGTTTTGATTTCTATTTAGTGGAATAGAACAACTAATCATTAATCGACCTCAAGATGAATACGAGACAAGCAGCGAAAATGGACCCGCGAATAGCGCAGCGAATGGCACTTTGAGTAGAATAAATGGAATAGATCTCGATCAGCTGATTATCCTATTAGACCAAATAGAACTCAGCGTACAAGGGGCAATAACCCACCTTCGAGACAGACTTCTGCGTGCGAGCATAAAGACTCTAGAACCCAATGCGACGGTGGTCTGGGACCCATTGGTAGACGAGAGACCATGGGATCAAATAACCGTAACTTCTGCAGCCATTATCAGAGAAGAGTCCTTCGAGGAGGTATCCACAAGCAATATGAAAAGTGGTAGAAAATATGTGCAGTCACATACACTTTGCAAAGACTCCAGAGTTAATAGGAATGTTACCAACTAGCGACCCATGGAAAATGGCAGGACCCCTATTCAGGTACCCAGGGAGGTCTACTATACCGGATTCTAGTACGATGCCTCCCGCACTCCCACAGCTTCAAGGATCATTTTAAACGATAAAATGTACAATAGCGACTCCGAAGACGACGATACCTACTCAGATATCAGCCACCGGACCACTGTGCGGGAATGGACCTTCTACAAAGGTAGAAACGACGGAACCGTTCAATACTGCTTCCGGTCCTGGGACCAGTCAGATGAGACCGAACCAACCCAACAAGAATGGCACAGGGCCAGAACAGCAGCGGGTATTGGACCGAAATGACAGCATCTAATTAATAAAGGAAGTCAATCCAAGCAACCCAGGAATCGTCACTTCAGAGAATGAGGACCCAACAAATAGCAGTGTGTCGGGAAGTGAACTAGATGATCACAATCAAGAAGTAAATCTTATTTCACCGATCACAGAACTTTACGAACAATTACTGCAGACATACGAGAAAATGAGCATCGTACGGCCAAGGACAGTAGCTCCACTTGAAGAACCGGTATACGCTTCACAACCTCCGGCAGTTCCACCTCCAATGGTAAATCCATATCAGTACGTGGAGACCCCAAGACAACAATGGGGATCCCAAGCGACGAGAGAACGCCAGAGGAATCACGAGCTGGCTGAAATTAGGAATCCCAAAATTAATACGGATGATGGACCAGCCGACCAGGAAGTAAAAATAGCGAAACCGAGAAGAGAGGAACAAACAGCGACCGACATCGAATAGCTCTGTCAGCAGCATCGAAGAGTATAAACAGATCAAGAGACAAGATAGCCGTAAAAAGCAATAACGGATACGTAGAAGTTCCAGTAGTAGCAGTACATCTACCGATAGTAGTAACACATCGTCGGATACAGATATCGACTACGAGAAAAAAGCAAGAAGACATAGACAAAACAGCAGTAGAAGAGACTCTACTTCAAGTAGCGACTCACAGTATACTGAGAAAAAGTGGAAACAAAACCGTAAACGATCACGTTCAAACTCAGATAAAACGGGTAAAAACGTGATGACACTGCAGAGTTGGAATCTAAAGTTCGGGTAAGATGATAAAGAGCCAGAGGACTTCTTGGATCGACTTCAAGACTGCAGGTCCAGCTCAGCCATGAGTGACAAGGAGCTGTTACATGCGTTGCCCTCGATATTTTCCAGAAATGCCAGTAGATGGTATCGTTCAAAGCGACCGGACCTCGACTCGTGGAAAGACTTCAAAAGACGTTCAGGAGGCAATACCTGGGCCAGATAGACGAAGAAGACACGATGGCGGACCTACGCAATCGATCCATGGCAAAAGGGAAAAAGATCGCAAATTACACTTCCTGCGTGAAGTATATCGTCGATCATTCCAAGCGACCTCCGTCCACGAGAACGGAAGTCAAACAAGCATATGCGGGATTGAGGAAAGATTCCCGACATTTCGTGACCGGGAACAAGGTTAAGACGTCGAAAAAAATGGAGAAGCTTGGCCGAGTTTGGGAAAAGGAAAGAGAGTTAGTTGACCGATTAAAAGAGCCTCCACCAAAGGAGAAAATGAGCAACCCCGGTTCGTAAGGTGGCAGCAGTGTTCGAAGACTCAAGCACAGAGAGCGACAGCACATTAACGACAATGAAGCCGAAGGAAAAGAGGAATAGAAACAAAAAAGGGAAGAAAAAACAAGTCCAAGCGAATGTAGTAGCCGCCGCCAGAGAAAATCAAGCGGTCAACGCCAGCGTCCAAGCGACCCAGAAAAGCCATGTAATGAGCTCTTCCCCAAACTATTGGACCATATCAGGGTAGAGGAGAGGCCATAACCAGAAATTCACAGGTAGAGGCGTTTATCATAATAATGCAAATAGAGACCAAGCGAGCCGTCCGACCCAATACCCACCTGTCTATAGCGCCTGTTATACCAATAAGATGGTTGGTCACAGAGTAAAAGAATGTCCTCAAAGGACGTGATCTACCTATGTAGAGCCAAGGTATATTTATCCAATGAATGCCCGAACAGACAACCGATATGACAGGCCAGCGCAATCAATCCGGCTATGAGAAACGGGATGGCCCGACAAAATTGACCTCAAGCAGGCTTATTTTCACGTATCTATGGAGTAAAGCAGCAAGAAATATACATCATTTGCAGTACCGGGCCCAGGATTATGGCAATTCATAAAAATACCGGATTAACGAATGCGCCCATGATCTTACAATGCCTGATCGACGCTCTGGTTGGCGTCCGGTATGAACCATACATGTTTGGATACTTGGACATCATCATAGCGACCAAGAAACATCTCCAATTGCTAGAGCTGGCCTTCAATAAGCTGGTAGAACCAGGATTGGTAGATAACCAGAAGAACTGCGAGTTCTGCTGCTCAAGAGTGACTTAATTAGGTTTTATGCTCGATAAAGATGGACAACTACATCAAATTTTTCAAATATTTCAAATTTTTCAAATATTTCAAATTTTTCAAATATTTCAAATTTTCCAAATATTTCAAATTTTTCAAATATTTCAAATTTTCCAAATATTTCAAATTTTTCAAATATTTCAAATTTTTCAAATATTTCAAATTTTTCAAATATTTCAAATTTTTCAAATATTTCAAATTTTTCAAATATTTCAAATTTTTCAAATATTTCAAATTTTTCAAATATTTCAAATTTTTCAAATATTTCAAATTTTTCAAATATTTCAAATTTTTCTAATATTTCAAATTTTTCTAATATTTCAAATTTTTCAAATATTTCAAATTTTTCAAATATTTCAAATATTTCAAATTTTTCAAATATTTCAAATTTTTCAAATATTTCAAATTTTTCAAATATTTCAAATATTTCAAATTTTTCAAATATTTCAAATTTTTCAAATATTTCAAATTTTTCAAATATTTCAAATTTTTCAAATATTTCAAATTTTTCAAATATTTCAAATTTTTCAAATATTTCAAATTTTTCAAATATTTCAAATTTTTCAAATATTTCAAATTTTCCAAATATTTCAAATATTTCAAATTTTTCAAATTTTTCAAATATTTCAAATTTTTCAAATATTTCAAATTTTTCAAATATTTCAAATTTTTCAAATATTTCAAATTTTTCAAATGTTTCAAATTTTTCAAATATTTCAAATTTTTCAAATATTTCAAATATTTCAAATTTTTTAAATTTTTCATAATTTTAAAAATCTTTAAATTTCTAGTATATTCAAAATTTTTATATTTACAAATTTTTCAAAATTCTTAAATTTACAAATTTTTCAAAATTCTTAAATTTACAAATTTTTAAAATATTTCAAATTTTTAAAATATTTCAAATTTTTAAAATTTTTCATAATTTTAAAAATCTTTAAATTTCTAGTATATTCAAAATATTTATATTTACAAATTTTTCAAAATTCTTAAATTTACAAATTTTTAAAATTTTTCAAAATTCTTAAATTTACAAATTTTTCTAAAATTTTTCAAAAGTTATACGTTTACAAATTTTTCAAAATTTTAAAATTTTAAAATTTTTAAATTTCAACATTTTTTAACAAATGCTAGAGCGGCGCTTTAGTCGACGACGCGTCCCACCGCCAGCGGAAATACACCATGGCAAAGACACACCAACCCCCGCATTGTCGTCTCCCCGTCCGCAACCAGATCGAGCCGCAGGTAGGTGACGTATGGTACATCCACTAGGCGCAACTGCAGTTCTGACCTGGGCACGCGCGGCGCCCGAGGGCTACCGCGATAAGTGATCAGTACAAGCCAGCGGCAAAGGGAAGAAGCAAGAGACACTGATAAAGACTAACCAGCCCGCCGGGACAGACGAAAGCATTTATTCGTTACGTCCTGTCGACCCAGTGCAGCAAAAGGAAAACTGTAACCAATCTGTAACGAGAAAATCGGTAAACCACATGTTTCGCCACGCGAAGTTAACACACAAATGAGGCGAAATTGCACGTTCAAGGTTTAAATAATTAAATACTTACGCGTCCGTGATCCAGATACATCACAGGCACACGAACCTCGATGCCGGGTAGCACCAGGAACCTGCCCTCTCCTTGTGGCAGCAGCCACCAACGCTGGTCAAGCTCGACCCGCGCGGTGTAGTAGTAGGCGATCTCCTAAAAGCACGAAGGGAAACGATAAAAAACCACATCTTCGCTAGTACATTGATAACAAACACTGAACATTGCACCTGGTGGCAATGCTAACGTAGAATCGAATCACTGGCTGCACCCACGAATAGGACGACGCCGATTTTCGGAGCATCCGGCACAATCCCCGACGCGAAGAATCTACGTGAATACTCGTAATTTATAAGAGTCGCGAGGCGATCCATGGTGGCGGTTGCGGGCGTACTGCCGTCTCGAGAAGCCGTGAGCCGAAGACAGCCGCACTCTCACACTAGCCCAATATTTACCCTATCGCCGATAGGCACAACATACCACGATTAGGATTACACTCACACCACGAACCAGCACAAAGAAATCGTTACACGAGAGCAACTACGCAGACGAACTAATATGCATCAGCATAAACCCAGAGAATTAACCGAGGGAAATAATAGAAAATAATTCGCTGCTACAACATATAGCTTCTGCACGAACACGCGTAAACTAGAATATTTTTACAGTAATGGGAAATATTATTGCATTATTGGTGGTATAATTATACCTGTTCCTTTTATACTATTATTGGTGGTTATCTTTCCAATTATTATTAAGTTAGTATTATATTATTACTAATATAACATACAGGACACATTTATGTAAACAACAAAAAGAAGAACCCCGTGAAACAATAAAACAATACGTATGGTTATACTTACATTAAGGAAATATTCATTTTAAAACACGACAGTTTTAAGTAGATTTTTGTTTGTACACTGTTAAAAAGTCTTTCGAAATTCAATAACGGTTGATACTTGAAGTGTAAGCAAAATTTGTAATTTTTCAAGTAAAATTTATGATTTTTTAACTAAAATCTCAAAGTTGTCGAAAAAAATTGCCGAGATATCGTAAAAAGTCGTACATTTTAGGTAAATTATACATAAATTGTCAGTTTGAATTTATGAATTTGCAACCATAAATTTTAATAGTGTAGTATAGATAGTCAGGCCTAGTTCATAGGTATATCTGGTACATACTCTGCTAAAATATATTTTATAAAACGAATTCTCTTGCATATTACTAAGTCGGCGAAAAAGAACACAGATACATATTCTAAAACACGTTAAAATGTTAGAAGTTTATAGTGTAGAGCACTCGCCAGAAAAAGTAATTCTATTTGTAAAGCAGCAGCGACTGCTAAACCAAAAATTCATTAAAGAAAAATATATCACCATAGAAAGGAAAAAAGAACTTTGAATAGAACGTAAAGAACATTATACACACATACACGCACACACTGCCGCGGCGCTCGAGGAACCCAGCAGTTGTTTTTTTCGAGTAACCTGGAATTGGCTCCCGCGGCCTAAGACGTATCACCGATGAGCTTGAGCTCTTTGTGGCAGCTCCTTATCGCGATGCGACTGCGAGCGGGCAGACAGATTTCGGGCGACCACCAAAGTGGCAGGTACTCTTCTCTCCAACAAAGAGTGAACATCAACTGGTGCCTCTCTCGTTCTTCCCACTTGCCAACTCCCATCCGTCACAGGAGCTTTGTAATGTATAAAGTAAGCTTCAAGGAACACTTTTTTGAAGAATAAAAAATAGTAGATTTTTTTACCCTTTTAAGTGTACTCTAGCTTTAAGGTGGCTCCGTTGCGTGGTCCCGTATCTTTATCCGATTTTGTATGCTATTTTTTGTATTAAAATTCGTTTCTAGGCGTTTATCTTACTTTTGAAATATTTTAGGCATATAGTTCCAGTACAAAAAAGTTGTATTTTTTTTATGTTCTACAACTTTTTCATTAAACATTTATGTCAAAAATGTTTAGATTTTGAGTTAAATGTAAAAAGTCGATTTTGTATGATATTTTGTGTATTAAATTCGTTTCTAGGCGTTTATCTTACTTTTCAAACATTTTAAGCATATAATTCTAATACAAAAAAGTTGTATTTGTTTATGATTTATAACTTTTACATTTAACATTTTTGTTAAAAATGCTTTGATTTTGAGTTAAATGTAAAAAGTCGATTTTGTATGATATTTTGTGTATTAAATTCGTTTCTAGGCGTTTATCTTACTTTTCAAACATTTTAAGCATATAATTCTAATACAAAAAAGTTGTATTTGTTTATGATTTATAACTTTTACATTTAACATTTTTGTTAAAAATGCTTTGATTTTGAGTTAAACGTAAAAATCCGATTTTGTATGCTATTTTGTGTATTCAAATTCGTTTTTAGGCGTTGATCTTACTTTTGAAGCATTTTAAGCATATAGTTCCAATACAAAAAGGTTGTATTTTTTTATGATTTACAACTTTTACATTTAACATTTATGTCAAAAATGTTTAGATTTTGAGTTAAATGTAAAAAGTCGATTTTGTATGCTATTTTGTGTATTAAATTCGTTTTTAGGCATTTCTCTTGGTTTTGAAACATTTTAAGCATATAGTTTTAATTCAAAAAAGTTGTATTTGTTTATGATTTACAACTTTTACATTTAACATTTTTGTTAAAAATGCTTTGATTTTGAGTTAAACGTAAAAAGCCGATTTTGTATGCTATTTTGTGTAGTTATAGTTATAGCCAAAAATCTATTTTTAGCGATTTTTAAAATAGGCCGCATTCTTTATACATGTTCGGTATCGGGCCCAAAATTGGACCATAAGCTTCTAGTAATGAGGGTAGGTCCCAAAAAAAATTTTGGGCCCAAATAGTTGAAGTCTCGCTTAGATAATCGGATTGCACGAAAATTTTTAGTAGATATATATGCAAAAAATCGAACAAAAGAGCCCGCATTTAAAAACTATGTAGAGAATCGGGATAAAAAAAATAGAATTTTATATTGCTCGAGAGTAGAGCTCCTACAAAATTTCAGCCGGATTGGTCGAAAATTGCGTGAGATATGCTATGTCACACATTTTTCGATGTCAAAACTATAAGGCACTTCCGTGTACGCGGTTGTGCCTAAAAAGAAGGTGGTTTTCAATTCGACCTGTATATATATTTCTATGTTAAATGAAATTCTAAATTTCTCGGTGTTGTTTTAATCGCTATTTTACACGCGCGAATAAATGGTATCAAATATTTCCCATCAAACACCGGTACACTATTTAGCGCCTCTTTGATATAGATAGACGTCAGTACCTCCGCGGTCACATCATGATTACCGATCATGATGTGAACTTGATCATTGAACTATACTCGTCACGCTGAATTGTTACAGTTCATATTCGCCTTTATTTTCTGAATATCATTCTTTAATTCCGCGAGACTTTTGTAATACATCGATGTTTCTAATATCGATTGATCAGAAAATTTATCGGATGATTGCTTGTCATAAACAATAATATTCAACAATGCACACTTCTCATTCTCCGCGATTTTTCTCACTTTGGTTTCGGATTCAAGCCTTTCAGCAAGTTTTTGCAGAGTAGCCTTTTCCTCTTCAAGTTTTTTTTCGATTTTAACTTTCGCCACTTCATCCTTGCACAAATTTGCTACATTTAAAATTTTTAAGTCGCAATTTCGTTGTGCTGCTTCGCATTCCATTAGCAGTTTTCCGCGTTCATGGATATTTAGCGGAAGAATTTCCAGTTCAGCTTGATTTAATGGTTTTCCGCCAGTAGTCATTTTGTTTGTACTTAGAATTTCACTTCACTCGAGAGATTACTATTCAAAATTCCGAAAAATACAGAATCTATGGATTGCAAATTTTACACGAATTGCACAGCTATCCCACTGCTGTCACCAATGTTATGTATCAGATCATATAAAGCAAAGTTTTAAAAAATTTCAAAAAAATCTTCAAAATAAAAGAAATTTTGAAAGAAATTTTCAAAATTCAAAAAGAAAATTATCACCAAAAATAAATTTGAATTTTTAATTTTCAGTTTGGAAAATTATTCAGCAACGCACTTGCACTGTTCATGCTTCACACGCACACGTGCGCAGTTTCTGCGTCACTAAGTATACGTCACACATACTGTTGAAACCACTCTTAGAAAGCACAAAATCCTAAAACGGGCGTTCGTTCACACACGCACACACCTGCTTAAGCGTTTTACCTGCGCGCGGCTGTGCAAATTATTTGCCACTTGTGAGACAGCTTGCGTAGACGTAAATCCGCCTATATAACGAATGCTCAGTACGTGCAGTACGGGGGAAAGCGAGCGGAATTTTTCCCTTTGCCGATTGAAGCGTTTCACTACTAGCCTTCTGTAGGCTTTTCACCCGCCGCTTCAAGTCACACACTAGTACATGAAGCACATCTCTGACAGCTTCGAAAACTATTTTTCTATACTGCCCACACTGTTCGGCAATTCAGTCGAGTTTTTGCTGCTAGGCTTGACACAAACAACAAAGACCTTCGCTGTTAACGTCCTCGCTCGCGCGTTCTCTCCATTTTCTCTGCTCTAAATATTCACGCTGAATATTTCGAACTTGGCTACATCTAAATATTCACGCTGAATACGAGGTCTGTCCCAAACGTATCCGACCTACCTCGATTTCTCGGCGCTTGATTTATTCTTCGTCATCCGGGGGGTGGCATCCTTCAAAGTAGTCCCCATTTGATTGTACAAGACGCTCATATCGATGTTTCCACTTATTAAAGCACTCTTGAAAGTCAGACTTCGGAATCGCCTTTAGTGCATTCGTCGCATTAGTTTCAACAGTCTGTTTATTGTCGAATCGATGTCCTTTAAGCGGCATTTTCAATCGAGGAAACAGCCAAAAGTCGCAGGGAGCTATATCAGGACTGTATGGAGGCTGGCGGAGCTGCGCAACACTGTGTTTCAATAAATACTGCTGCACAAGGTTTGATGCGTGCGCTGGAGCATTGTCGTGATGAAGAAGCCAGTCACTGGTTTCCCAAAGTTGCGGTCGTTTTCTCCTGATTGCATTACGTAATCTTTTCAAAACTTCAACGTAGTACTCTTTATTGATTGTCTGGCCTGTAGGGGCATATTCGTGGAGCACAACGCCCTCATAATCGAAAAAAACAATCAACATTGACTTGATGATCGAGGATCACTGTCAACAGATGTGCGGCCACTTTTGAACCGCCTATACCACTCTTTTATTTGTGTTTTGCCCATACACTCATCTTTAAAGACCTTTTGCAACATTTCAATAGTTTCCGCACAACTGTTACCGAGATTAAAGCAAAATTTTATGCAAATTCGCTGTTCGGTTCGTTCTGCCATTTTTAGCAATAAGCAAATTGCGACGAATGCAAAAAAGTCGTTGTAAACAAATACACGCTGCGCGGGAACTAAGGCGTTTCATCGGTATCTCAGGCTACTGACGAGAAGGTTAGGAGTTGCTGGTGACGTTCGTACCCTCCAGAGTTCGCCTGAGTCTCTCCGCGCGAAGATATGAACGTAGGTCGGATACTTTTGGGACAGACCTCGTATTTCGAACTTGGACACGTGATTTTATGGCCCGCGCGATTTTATGCTTCGCGAATATTCGATCGTATGTTCGCTGCTCGCGATTCTGCCTTAAGATACACGGAAAAGGACGCCATATAACAGAAAAATTATTTATTCGAGGGCTAATATTAATAAATAATATTAGCCCCAGTCTAGTGAACTCTTGCACTATTTGCTCGGCTGTGGCCTTACTATAAAGCGGCCCGCACTATTCGTTAAATGCAGGTGCCCACCTGCTTTGACCAGCGCGATACTTCTGCTCTGGCTGCATATACCAGGCTAGGCTCAGCCTTCCAGGTCCCTATGAAGCTACGAGTTAATTGGGAAGAAGGGAATGCGAGGTTAAGCAGCACGCAAAATAATAAAGCGCAAGTAAAAGAAAACACGTATATTATCAGAGGCAATCAACATAATGCAAGAGAACACGGACTCTAAGATCGTGCAGGAGAGAACGAGATAAGAGTGGCACCGTTCCCTTGCGAGCGTATACAAAATGCCAGTACCGCTGTACTGACTCAAAAATTAACGCACTTACTTTTACGAATTCGTTGGCGCTGAACGGGAAATTAGTCGGTGCGCTATGCAGGGGCTCCGGCTACCGGTCTCGCAGCTCTCTTTCTCTCTCTCTCTCTTCCTCTCACTCACTTCTTGCTACTGTTGGCGGCGTGCTCCACATGCCCGCTGCCTTCGAGCTGCGACTCACCGAGTACGTCCTGACTGTTGGATGGAAGTAGTGCTGGAGGTAACTCCTCGTCGCCGATTCACACTCACAATATCTCTCTCTTTCACTCTCACTCACACTATTTCAAACACCGACGATCCCAGAACGCATGCACGACTGCAAATGGCTAGATGCTATCGCGACAGCAGCCCGAGGAATTCTGCTCTGAATTTCTGAGTTTGCACGGCTTTTCCGCTCGGTAATGTGCTCGCCGTGCTCGTGCGGTACGACCCGTTATGCGTGCGTTACCGTTAACCACAGGTACTCGGTGGCGCCCGTTTCTTACGTATTTAACTGTACGAGTGCTCGCAATGGCAGTCGTTATAAGTGATTATACCGTTTTTATAATAGTAAATCATTCTTAGAATGCAGTATCATATGATAATGATTATGCACACTTAATGTCTCAAATAAGTCTTTATGGAAGCGAAATATAAAAAAAAACATTTTCGAAGTTGGAGCCGAATTTCGCAAAGTTATGGTGGTTTGACTTTAGAGGCATTATAAGTATATATGTTTAGACCCAATTCAGTATAAGTTCTAAATCATATGTATAGGAAAGATACTCTCAGTCATTTTTAAATTTGGCTCGGACTTCGCAAAGGTTTTTATCGATTATTCATACTTGTATCGATTATCATACTTTTAGAGCGTTTTTTTCGGAGTCCGTTTTTTTATTTTTTTTATCATATACTTTTTAATTGTACCGGCCAAATTTAGTTTTATTTATCCAAATCAAAAATTTTATTTTAATCGATTCACCAGTTTTCGAATAGTCGGCGGACGAACATAACAAAAAGCCAGTTCTGACGCAGTACTGTCCTCTTTCATTAAAATAAATTTTATCTAAATCGGTTCAGTAGCTTCCGCATAATCGGCGAACAGAGTCGGCAAAGACCGAAAAGTACGGAAAAAATATCTATCAGAAAACTAAATTACTGGTCAGATACTGGACCAATCCTTACAAAATTGGAATGGTACCACAATGGGATCATTCTCTTACATTAAAATTTCGGAGTAACACACAAACCAGCATAGAAAAAAAAAAAAAATATATATATATATATATATATATTTCTATGCTTGTCTAGCGTCTGGCGTCATCGGTGTTTGAAATAGTGTGACTGAGAGTGAAAGAGAGAGATAGAAATATATATATTTCTATGCTTGTCTAGCGTCTGGCGTCATCGGTGTTTGAAATAGTGTGACTGAGAGTGAAAGAGAGAGATAGTGTGAGTGTGCATCGGCGACGAGGAGCTACCTCCATCACTGCTTCCATCCAACAGCCAGGACGTACTCGGCGTCGCAGCTCGAAGGCAACGGGTGTGTGGAGTACGGCACCGGCAGTAGCAGGCAGTGAATGAGAGGAAGAGAGAGAGAGAAAGAGAGACGCGAGACCAGTAGTCGGAGCCCCGGCATAGCGCAGCAAACCATTAAATCAAGTTGAAATGGAAATTCTTCCGCTAAATATCCATGAACGCGAAAAACGGTTAATGGAACCCGAAGCAACATAATGAACTTGCGACTTAAAAGTTTTAAATGTAACAAATTTGTACAAGGATGAAGCCTCGAAAGTGGAAATCGAAAAAAACTTGAAGAGGAAAAGTTTTCTCTGTAAAAACTTGCTGAAAGTCTTGAATCCGAAACCAAAATGAGAGAAAACGCGGAAAATGAGAAGCGTGCATTGTTGAATATTATTGTTTATGACAAGCAATCATCCGATAAATTTTCCGATTAATCGATATTAGAAACATTGATGTATTACAAAGTCTCGCGGAATTAAAGAAGGAAATTCAGAAATTGAAGCGGAATAAGAATTGTAATAATTCGGCGTGACGAGTATCTATATTAAAGAGACGCTAAATAGTGTGCCGGTGTTTGATGGGAAATATTTGATGCGATATATTCGTGAGTGTAAAAGAGCGATTAAAACTGCACCGAGAAATTTGGAATTTCATTTAACGCAATTACTTAAAAATCAACTCAGTGATTAAACGTACGTTTCAGTAGTTACGAGCCGATTAAAGCAAATATTCGCATCGACAGAAGCCTTCAACAATTTACGTTGTAGTTTAGATACTACGAGGGTAGTTCAATAAGTCTTTAGAATAAAGTATAAAAACAATTTTTTTTGGGTAAATTTTTTTTTATTTTTCAACATAATCTCCTTGGAGCTCTATACACTTGGTCAATCGCTTTTTAAGTTTTTTTAATCCTTCAGAAAAGTGCGTTTTCGGAAGTTCCTCAAAATAAGCACTTACAGAGGCAATGACGTCTTCGTTGTCCGTAAATCTCTGTCCACCGAGCCATTTTTTCAAGTTTGGAAATAAGGAAAAGTCACTGGGGCTAAATCTGGTGAATACGGTGGGTGTTCGACCAATTCGAATTTTAGTTCTTCAATTTTAGCCATTGAAACGAAGCATGTGTGAACTCGGGCGTTGTCGTGATGAAAGAGAATTTTTTTTCTCGCCAAATGTGGTCGTTGTTTTTTAATTTCTTCTTTCAGCTGCTCTAATAATGATGCATAATACTCACCAGTAATTGTTTTACCCTTTTCCAAGTAGTCAATAAGTATAATTCCACGTGCATCCCAAAAAACTGTAGCCATAACATTACCAGCTGACTTTACGGTCTTTGCCTTCTTTGGAGCTGGTTCGCCTGTGGAAATCCACTGTTTGGATTGTTCCTTTGTCTCAGGAGTGTAGTGGTGTATCCATGTTTCATACACAGTCACAAATCGACGACAAAATTCCTCAGGATTCCGACTTATGCGCGCCAAAAGAGCCTCAGAAGCGACCACTCTATTGCGTTTATTCTCAGCTGAGAGCAAACGCGGCACCCATCTTGCCGATAGCTTTTTCATGCCTAATTTTTCATGTAGAATTGAAACAACTGCACCTATAGATATCCTTGTGGCCTCAGCTAACTCACGCACTTTTAATCTTCTATCCTTCAACACCATATCGTGGATTTTATTGATGATTTCGGGAGTAGTTGCTTCTACGGGCCTTCCTGAACGTGGTTCGTCACTTATTGATGTACGACCACGCTTAAATTCATTTACCCGGTTATAAACCGTTGCTAAGGCAGGGGCAGATGTGCCATGAACTGAGTCCAATTCATTTTTTATCTCATATGGAGTTAAACCCTTTAAATGAAAATGTTTAATTACCGCTCTGAACTCGTTTTTTTTCATTTTTCTTAACAAGCAATTTTTTTTTTCAATTGGTTATAAAAACACGTAAACTCAGAAGATGTGGACTGTGACTGCACCATATATCTAGTCGGGAGTGGTGCTGACTGAAAAGAGATGATTTGGAGCGATTCGCGCGCCATCTGTTGGTCATTCTAAAGACTTATTGAACTACCCTCGTATTTTCAAATCCACGAATGAGTCGTTGTTTGAATATATAAACAATATTCTTGACATTCGTGATGCAATGGTTGAAAGAAAGAAATTAGCTGTCAGTGATAATTTAAATCGAGCGGAACTCACTGTTTAGTTCCAAAAATGAGAATCCAACGGCGTAATGTCCGAAATATGTCTCTCTCAGAGATTCATCATGACGTGATCACTGTAGATAAGCGGATGAAATGAGAGCGTGTGAAACATAATTTACGACATATAGACAAAGTATCTGATCATGGAATGACGACTGGGGAGAGCGACTTTCCAACGACAGGCCACAGTCTCGATTCGATAATATACGTAACTCAAATTTTGATAGGCATGGAAACAGCAGCAATACTCGTACGCCGACTGACTCACCGCGCTATGAACCCAAACAATCTAATAGTAACACATACAAAGAAATTACATGCCATTATTGCAAATAAACGGGACATTGTAAACGCGATTGCAGGAAGCTTAAATGAACTAGTACATAGGAATTCTGAAAACGGGGAGCGCACCCATTTATCGAACGCATGCGGGGCAAGCGAAGGGAAGCGTCCGATAAATCAGATTCACACATCAGGCTGGTGTACTACTTCAGGGTACACGACTGACCAATCCCTATCGTACAAATAGAATTTCCAGAAACATTCTTACCGGTTGTTGAGACAATGGTCGATTCGGGAGCGCAACCTAATATCATTAAAATCTCATAATTAAATGGAAACGTTATGGCAAATACGTGCAATTGTCCGTTATTATGAGTAGTCTCTGGAACAATTATGCAGGCGATAGGGACGTGTAGCTTAAATTTGTATATGAATGAAAGTACCTTCACAGTTGTTGTAGACACGTTTCCTATCAAACAAATGGCGGTTCTGAGATCCGATTTTTGCGTCGAGCGCTGAGCTTATTTAGATTATGACAGTCGTTTGTTTACCTTTAGAAATCAGTGCAAGAACGATGAAAGCTCAAAGAAAGCTCAGTCTGCCATTTATTAACAGAAATTACTTGAGGTTAGAATCGAGACAGCAAAAACCAGTCCGATGTAAATTGACAAATCCGTACGAATTTGAGAAAGGTTTTATTAATACTTTCATTTTGATGAGCCATTTGTCGACGCAGGGTGGGGGTGATAAGAAAATCATACTGGCTATGTAGACATTGAGGTACAAAATTTTAATAAATATTCGATCATAGTAGAAGTTCTAGAAGTCGAAATGTATTAGCATGATATATATATATATATATATATATATATATATATATATATATATGTGTGTGTGTGTGCAGTAAATCAGGTAAATGTTATGGTTAATGAGGCTGAAATTAGAAAACCAGAAATCAGTAAATATGGGAACAGAAAATTCGAGTTCTGTAAATCCGAAATCAGGCAGAAATCAGTAGGTAGCGAGGCAGAAATCAGAGAAGTAGAAGTCAGAAAATCCAAGTTTAAGGAAACCGATGATATAACAGGAATCATCGTACAGCAGAAATCCAAAATCAGCGAGTCCGTAGTCGAAGGTACCGAATAAGTTAAGGGGTTATATCCCCAAATTTTTTTGTTTTTTTCCATTTTTTTTATTGGCTTAAATCTTGCCAAAACAATCCTAGAATCAAAATCTACAACGCCCAAGTACCGATTTAAACTCAAAATTTATTTAAATCAATTTTTTCCAAACAGCTTTGATGCTCCAAAATCACAATTTTTGCTTATTTTAGCGATGCTGGCTTTTTTGAATTTCGCGGCTTTGGAAATTAGTAGAAGTTACCTACGATCGATATCATGTTTTAAATTTGAATTATAGAGGTCGCTACATGACATTACGACGGTTACAGCGTCTTTACAGCACGTGTTTACTCACATTTACCCTGTGTTTAGTCGATCAGCCGTTCTCGTTGTTTACGTTCTTATTTTGAGTTTTGCTTTACTTTTTCACTGTGAATTATATTTTCAAGTACTTAATTATGAGTGAAAAGGTGTACAGTACCGCAAAGACAGTAAAACAAGAAGTACCAGTACAAAACGGAGTAAAATTAGTAATCGACGCCCGCCTAACCGCCATTCGTTCGAAGGCGATTCGGAGCACGTTAGTACCTCGGCTAAGAAATTGAAAACTACTGATTTAGACCGTGACCGCGATGTTGATAATAATTTCGGCTACTGTTTCATCAATTTTTTCGCTGTATTTACTGCTCTTTCTGAATTAGTAGTATGCAAAAAATGTAATGGTGACGTGCGGTTTTTAGAGTCGAACAAGCGTGGACTAGGCTTCAAAATTATTGTGTCTTGTTCGAACTGTGGTGATGCTGATATTAACAGCTGTCCTGTAATAAATGGTCGTGCTTATGAGATCAACTGCCGTATTATTTTAGCTATGCGCATCATAGGCATAGGCATCAACGGTATAAAAAAGTTCTGCTCTACGATGGATCTTGCAAAGCCTGTTTTTCAAACAACTTACAGTAAGATCATATCTAATATCGCCACTGCTAGTTCATCTGTTCGAATTATATCTATGAAAAAATCAGCGATTAAAGAAAAAGAAATTTCTATTGAACGAGGTGAAAAAGAAGGTCTCACGGTGTCAGGCGATAGATCTTGGCGAAAGAGAGGGTTTACGTCTTTGTTCGGATTGGTGACTTTGATTGGTTGGTACACTGGCAAGGTATTGGATGTGTATGTAAAATCTAAGTACTGTAAAGTGTGTGAATATTGGCAAAAAGTAGAAGGTACTGCTGAATACGAAGAGGTATATCCTTCACACAAACAGAACTGTGATGCCAACCATGAAGGTAGTGCCGGGAAAATGGAGATCGACGCAGTTATAGAAATGTTCAAACGCTCAGAAAAACTTCATAATATCAAATATTTGAAATATATCGGCGACGGCGATTCAAAAACATATAAAGGTATAGTCGACTCAAAACCTTATAAAGATTTCATCGTCGAAAAAAAAGAATGTGTCGGACACGTTCAGAAGCGCATGGGAACGCGTCTGCGCAATTTGAAAAAAACAACGAAAGGTTGGCGGCCGAGGAAAGTTGACCGGAAAGTTAATTAATGAACTTTCTATTTATTACGGACTTGCTATTAGGAGAAAGTACGATTCAGTCGAAAGTATGCAGGATTATTTATCACTAGGTCATATGAGGCGTGTAGCTGCAGATGAGTTGGAATTTGATCATTGTTTTTTTCTTCCTCACCACGGAGTAATTAAGGAGAGTAGCAGCACTACAAAGATGAGAACGGTTTTTAACGCATCGATGAAAACCGGTAAGGGGTTTTCTCTAAATGATTTGTTGCACATAGGGCCGAATTTGTTACCAGAGTTGATTGTTCGTTTTTACAGCTGATGTCGAGAAAATGTATCGTAAGATTTGGGTGCATCCAGACGACCAACATCTCCAAGCTATTATTTGGCGAGAGGAGGCTACTGCTGATATGCTTATTTAATTTCTCACCACAGTAACTTTTGGTTTCGGTTGTTCTCCTTTTCTTGCTATTAGGGTTATACAACAATTGGCGGACGATGAGCACGAGAATTATCCACTTGGGGCAATGCTGCTGAAAAATTGTGTATATATGGACGATGTTTCGTCAGGGAACTTTTCAATAGAAGGAGCAAGGAGCAAACAGGAGACTGCCATTAATTTGATAAATAAAGGTGGTTTTAATATTCGAAAATGGCTTTCGAATCATATTGATTTGATTGAGTGGCTTCCTCCAGACATGCTAGCTTCAGGAGATCTTTTAAGCATGGATGTAGGCTTCTCTGTTCTAGGAGTAAATTGACGATCTTTCTATTTATTACGGACTTGCTATTAGGAGAAACTACGATTCAGTCGAAAAAATGCGGAATGAAATTTGGGCAACGTTACTTCATAAAATGTCAACGAAGGAGAATACACATCTTGGTGTTCTTGGCAGCGCAGTACAGCGCTTGGTACACTTGCAACGTACGAGCACAAGAGTCCAATGCATGAGGATGTTTTTAACGCAATAAAACCTATTTATAATGAACTCAGCTCCGACAACCTTCTGTCACGCTGCTTGGGTGCATATACTTAGAACAATAACGAGTCGTTTAATGCTGTAGTGTGGTCAATTGCTCCAAAGACGGTGTCAAGCGGTAAGACTATAGTGACATTGCGACTGACGTAGTCGTTATTATCTTCAATGACGGCTTCTCGGGCCTGTTTACCGTTTACGATGCTCTTGGGTTGACTGTTGGACCAAACATGTACAAGTTTTGCGTGGAAACGGACGCCAATCGCGTCAAAACCGCTAACCATCGTATGTCCGATATCGCGAAAGAGGCCAGATGCAGCATTACATCAGGCAAAAAAAAAGAAGAAGAGGAAATGAAGGCCCTGGAAGGACAATTATATGGTGCAGGGATAGCAGACTGAAAGTAAAAAAATTATTATGGACTATATTTTTGCGATTCTTAAGATTTATAGCATTTTGAAACTTCAAACGCGTTTTTCTCGAAACCATGTTTTCAAAATCGTCAAGCAGTAGAACTCAAAAAGTTTACATCCGATTGACTTAAAATTTTAACAGTAGCTTCATTGGTGATTATCTAGTGAAGTACACACGATTTTAGCGATTAATTAACAACATTTTTTGTTAAAACAATCGCCATTTCGCGAAAAAAAGTTCTAAAAATATAATCACGTGTACTTCTTTTTTTTTATAGGTGGAGTTGGACGAGACTTGTACTGCTCGCCGCGGAAGACCTTTTTGAAAAAGCGGTTCACGGTAATCACTGCACAGCCGCCGTTTTGTAAAAATAATATGAAAAAAATTTTTTTTTTATGTTATTTGTATACCTTTAATCTCAAATGTCCTTTAAAAAAAATAATTAACAAAGCCTTGTTTTTTAGAGCATAAGAGGGATATAACCCCTTAATAGTCTGCAGAGTGACTTTAGGTCGACTGAAAGTGCATCGTCTGATAGCTCGTTGACTAGACATATATAGGAGTTAGTGCCACTAGAGATACCGAACCAAAAAGAAGCTTGATACTACTCAAATGAACGGAATAATAAAGAAAGACACGAACAGCTTCTTGGAAGGGATTGCGCAAATTTTACGCCAGTCGAGAAATGTCTTACAAATACGCAAAATTATAGAAGATACATTAGGGTTATGTGGTCCTATGCCAAATCGAAATCTATGCATAATCAAGGAAATAACATCAACTTTTGGTAACGAAAGAAGCGCGACCACTTTTAAGAAAGACTCGCAGCTTAAGAGACACAAAAAATAAATTTGGTTAATTATATATTTAAAGACAATGATAGAGCTGCTAAAGCTTTCGTGGAAATACCAACCGACCATTTCAACAAGCAGCAACGTGAACGATTCTTGAAAATACTCCCGGAAACGGCCGATATTTTCCATTTACCAGGACAATCTCTGCTGGCTTCGAACGCAACACAACATAAGATTAAATTTTATGATGATATACCGGTAAGCGTCGAGCAATATCCGATACCACAGAAATTGCAAAAGATCGCGCAAGAGTAGGTAATGAAGTTATTTAGACGCGGATATTGTAGAGCTCAGCGAAAGTCCTTACAATAGTCCCTTATGGATCGTACGTAAGAAAGACGATTTTAAGGGGAATCTGAAATGGCGCGTAGTAGTAAATTTCCGCAAACCAAATAAAAAAACGAAACTTTACTCATTCCTAATGCCTATAATATCGTATATGAATGATCACTTGGAAGAATAGGCTTAAAAGTACATTATAGCAGACATGGGATCCGGTTTCCATCAGATTGAGATTAGACCGGAAGACCGCGAAAAAACCGGATTTTCGATACCTGGTTTCCACCTCGAATGAAGGTGGAAGGTGGAATTCAAGGAATAGAATGTATTTTGGACTTAAGAACGCACCTGCAACATATCAAGAACAATCGAATAAAATTGCGAGAAAACAAAATCGACGCGCTTTTATTAATGATTTTTTTCTGTTTGACGTAACTATTAAAAGGCTGAAAGATAGTTTTTTTTTTTGCATTTGCACGTGATTTAAGAGAAGTAAACATGAGACTCAAACCAGCTAAAACTCAATTCTTTAAGATGACAGTTAAATTTTTAGGACACGTCAAATCACCACGAGGCGTACAGCTAGACCCGAAAAAAATATCCGTAGATGAAAATTTTCCGACACCACGAAAACCTAAAATGTAAAGCAAATCTTGGTACTTTGTGGCTAATACTATAATTTTATCCCGAAATTCTCGTGAGAAGCAAAGCCATCGATAAATTTATTAAAGAAGGATGTTTAATTAATGTGGACCAGGAAACACCAAAACGCATTGGAGTATTTAATAGACTGTCTTACCAAAGAGCCAATTTTGCAACATCCGCGATTTAACGAATCGTTTCTTTATCAACTCAGATGCGTCTAAATCTGCGATTGATGGAGTTTTATCCCAAATTATAGATAAATCCGATTTACCAGTAGCCTTCGAGAGTAAAGTTTTGATATAATGCGGAAATTAATTACAATACGATTGAACAAGAATTATTAGGTATATTGTTTTGTTGTGAACAATTCAAATGTTGTGTTTTCGGGAAACGATTTACCTGTGTAATAGATCATCAGCCTCTTACGTGGCTTTATTGTGTCAAAGATTCGACATCGCGATTAAAGCGTTGGTACTTCAAATTAACAGAACTGTGCGATTTCGATATTCATTACATTCCGGGAAAGACGAACTATGTAGCTGACGTACTGTCGCAAAATCCCAGGGAATGAGAAACCCATTGCGATAATGACGATGGTGACGTTGATTACGATAATGCTCTAAAAATATAAGGTTTAACATACGAGTCGGATGACTCAGAGGAAAACAATACTACGGAGTCTGTCAGCGAAACTCTGCACCAAAAATCCAATAGTTCCCTCTCAACCAATCATCTACTATGTGACGGACTTAAGCCGTTCTTCTACTCCAACGTAGAAGAGTTCGTTTTCCAGTTGTGTTTTTGCGGTTCGCGTACGGACCCGAAGAAGTGCGCGAGAAACAACCTTTTCCTGGATTCCCCTTGATAGTTACGCTCCTGCAGCCGCCGAGGTCGGAGCTGCAGAAGTGCAACTGTACTTTGGTTTTTGGTATGCCAACTCGAACCAGCAGGAGGGCGCGTTAGCTCTCCGCCGGGCAAGCAGTCAAAACCCCGAGAAAGGCACCAGCGCGCTTTTCTCGGGTAAAACCCTAAAGACGTAGTCTCGGGTAGCGCGTTGGCCGCCCCGAGCTATGCCTTTTATGGAATTCGTTAGCTCGTTTCCCCCTCCAGTGGCTACTGAAGGACGTCCGGCGCACCCGAATAATAGGTGGAGGCGGGGAAAAATGAGTTATAATTATTAGTGTGAAACTTGTTTTTTTTTATTGAGGGTAAAAGTACATTTAAAGAGGAGTGGAGTTACGATAGAGGGAAGCGAAAGAGAGAGATTACACGCGGTAGATAGGCGAGGATTCGCCACATCACCGTGTGTTCACCACAAGAAGTGGCCCGAGTTCACCAGGCGCCGCACGCAGTCTTCACAGATCTCGCCTAAATCACGGTATAGGGCTTGCTCATGCTTACCAGTGTCAGGTACCGGGGCTAGCCGTCGCGATCGCGTAACAGGCGTCCGCTCGGCTGGTAGACAAAACGTCTCTCTAAATAATTGCGATACCGCGCTGCGTGTCCCCTGCGGCCTACCTATACTCTCTCTCTCTCTTTCTCTCTCATCTTTCCTCGGCATCCTCTCGGTACCTTGTCGCCGCTGATTATGCCTATAACAGCTATTCTAATTAATAAATGTATTATATTTGGGAGAGAGAGATAGAGAGAGAGAGTGAGAGAGAGAGAGAGAGAAAGAGAGGGAGAGAGAGAGATAGAGAGTATCTTACGAGGTGCCATTACACGTCACACACAACTAGCCGGAGGTGTGCCAGCTCGACATCTACAGCTCTCTCTCTCTCTCTCTCAATAAATAAAAGAAGAATGTGATAAATCAAAATTCAAAAAGAATATAATAATGTGAAAGTAAAAAAAAATTAGAATAATAATGATTTCCAAAAAAAAACATGCTTGATAGGTGATTTGAAAGAAATACAAAACAGGTATCTTTTTCTCGCTCTTTATTCGAAGGCGTCTTCGCATATTCATTCCATCTTGCGATATTCGCTGTATTCGCCATAGAGCGCTCTCGCATTTCTAATTTTGTGTCATCACCGCTTTAAACCGCGTGCTTCGAGGAGATACGTCACGTCGAGGCGCAGGGGGTTTTGTGGACCCCTTTGGTCTCCCTCGACCTCTTGTAGATATGATTTTCGCGATTGCAACAAATGCGGTGTCACGATCAACGCTTACTTCGCGTACTCTAGTGGGTCGCGTACCTACATTGTCACTGACTACCTTATCCTTACGATTGACTACTACACTTTTTTGACGTAGCCTACCACGCTTTTTCCCTACCACTAAAGGCGTATCATTCGCTCGCGACTCGTCTAGACGAAGCTCGAGGTGACTTGGTCCCTCCTTGTCCTTCGAAGCATCTTCTACAGCTTGGTCTTCGGAGCGCTTCTTACTCTTTTGCTGAATTTTCTGCGGCTAAATCTCGCACTTCACGCAGATTATTCATGCGCTCGTTCCTATTTTCTAACGCAGCTGTCTCTGCTTCATGCGCTGCTGTGAGTTCTTCTTGCCGTCGTAGCGTACTTGGAGGTACACGGTTGCGTCCGAAAATCAGAAAAGTTGGTGACAATTCCGTGGATGCTTGCACGGCCGTATTATAGGCAAACACTAGCTCTGGAATATGTAAATCTCAAGTATTATGGTTTGTCTCAATATACGACCTGATCATGGTCATAAAAGTGCGGTTTACTCGCTCCACGGGATTTGCTTGGGCATGAAACGGTGGTATTGTCGTCTAGACCACTCCATGTTCTTCGAGGAATCGATTCACTATCTTGTTCGTAAATTCCGTTCCATTATCAGAATGGAACGTCTCCGTCACTCCGAAGCGTAGGAAGATTTTCTCTCTGAGTTCCCTTTTAATTGTTTTCGCATTTGCTTTGCGAATGGGGATACACTCCACCCAGCGTGTGAAAAGGTCCATGAATACTAGCAGGTATTCATGACCGCGCGGTGTTCGAGAATTGGAGCCCATAATATCTCCAGCTACTACTTCCCACGGCCTCGTTACAATATGCCGGCCCATAAGTCCAGCGGGTGCTAATTGGACAGCTTTGCATTGCTGGCATACTGCGCAGCGACGCACGTAATTTACTATGTCCTTATAGATTGACGGCCAATAGTACAGCAATACAATTTGCTCATATATTTTTGCGCGTCCCAAATGTCCAACTGTCGGCTCGTCATGCCCTTCAACCCCATTAAGAATCTGCGTGAGCACCGCTCCTAAACCAGTGGAGCTAGCATCAATATGACGAACTGATGGTCAAAAGAGGGACCATGCAACACTCGAGCAGATGCGATCAGCGTTTTTATCTATTCAAACGCTATCTGTTGCTCATCACCCCATACGTACGAGACATTCGATCTAGTCAGGTGGGTAAGTGGATCCACAATCGTGGGGAAATCATTCAAAAATTCCTACGAATCGTCGAAGCTGTTTAAAATCTCTCTGCCGACTCACGAGAACCCCCAAAAATCTAACTTCACTGCAACAAAACTCGCTTTCGTCAAGGTTGATGGTGACACCCGCATCGGTAATTATGCGGAGAACATACTCAAGACATTCGAGTGTTCATCAAAAGTCTCTGTTGTTATAATCATATCATCCATATATGAATACATGTATGACTCAAGCTCAGAGACGATAATTTTGTCACTCAATTTCTGGAACGTTTCGGGCCGGTCCGATACGGTATACGGGAGAGAACAGAATTCGAAAAGGCCAAGGCCTGGCACTGTAAATGCAGTCAAGTGTCGCCGTCTGCCTGTCTGTCTGTCTGTCTGTTTCTGCTGTCGGTGTCTGTATGTCTGTCTGTCTGTCTGCCTGTCTGTCTGTCTGTCTGTATGTCTGTCTGTCTGTCTGTCTGTCTGTCTGTCTATATCTCTATCTGTCTGCCGGTGTCTCTCTGTCTGTCTGTCTGTCTGTCTCTCCGTCTGTCGGTGTCTATCTGTCTGTCTGTCGGTCTGTCTATCTGTCTGTCCGTCTGTCTTTTGGTGTCTGTCTGTCTGTCTGTCTGCCTGTCTGTCTGTCTGCCTGTCTGTCTGTCTGCCTGTCTGTCTCTCTGCCTGTCTGTATGTCTGTCGGTGTCTGTCTCTCTGTCTGTCTGTATGTCTGTCTGTCTGTCTATTTGTATGTCTGTCTGTTGGTGTCTGTATGTCTGTCTGTCTATCTGTCTCTCCGTCTGTTGGTGTCTGCCTGTCTGTCTGCCTGTCTGTCTCTCTGTCTGTCGGTGTCTGTCTGCCTGCCTATTTGTCTGTCTGTCTGCCTATTTGTCTGTCTGTCTGTCGGCGTATCTCTGTCTGTCTGTCTGTCTGTTGGCGTCTGTCTGTTAGTATGTTTGTCTATCTGTCTGTCGGTGTCTCTCTGTCGGTCTGTCTGTCTGTTGGTCTGTCTGTCTGTCTCTCTGTTTCTGCTGTCGGAGTCTGTATATCGGTGGTTGTCTGTCTGTCTGTCTGTCTGTCTGTCTATCTGTCTGTCGATGTCTGTCTGTTTGTCTGTATGTATGTCTGTCTGTCTGTCAGACAGACGGTCAGACAGACAGACGGACAGACAGACAGACGGACAGACAGACAGACAGACAGCCAGACAGACAGACATACACAGACAGACAGACAGACAGACAGGCAGACAGACACCGACAGACAGACAGACAGACATACACAGACAGACAGGCATACACAGACAGACAGACAGACAGACAGGCATACACAGACAGACGGACATCGACAGACAGACAGACAGGCAGATAACCAGACAAACAGACAGACAGAGAGACATACAGACAGACACCGACACTCCTGCTGCCGCTACCTCAAGAGGGAGAAGTTCCTCAACCCCTTCTACCTTTAATTTATTTTCTTGAGGTAGGATGTGTGCGTTGAACGCTCGCTTAAAATCTACTCCGAGAAGGAATCCTTCTAGTAGCTCGTAGGATAATGACCTCTAGGTGGCGTCGTACTTCACATACATCGAATGGTAAATCGTCATATCCGATCACAGCTGAGATCTGTCCGTCAGCCATACGCACGCCTGGTTTTTTACTTGGTGCAATCTTTTTATTACACGGCGCTGCAATGTGCAAGCTAAGTGGTCCAATACATGTACGTGCCGCAGCTCCCTCATGCAGTGCACGTTCTCGGAATCCACTAATTCCCACTTGCATCCACCCGCGAGAGTAGTCTCTCTCGATGTAAGGAACTGATCCCTCAGAAGTGCCATTTGCATCGTGAGCTACTATAGGTCCTGCCGCCGTCGTGATCGGTAGAAGAACTGGCTCAGCTTGCTCTTGTGATTCGCTGATTTCATTAGGGTGAGTCAATGAGGTCCTCAGGTTGGTTGCAGGGGTGGTATGCACCTGATCAACACACCCCCTGCTCTTTTCCCGCACACTCAGGACACGTTCTTGTAGCGTATCCTGGCCAGCTACAACCCCAGAAGACAAGATGGGAACGTGGCCCAGATGTCTTTCTTTTATTCTTGTCGCTGGTTGGCTGGCGTGTGGAGTTTCTTCTTTTCGGACTACCACCCTTGTATAATTCGACCCGTTATATCTTGTGGGAGTTGATTTTTGCGCCGCTGCTTCCTCTGACGCTGACAGTGGAGCTTCCATGGGGCTAGTCTGAGTCTGCTGCTTTAGATTTTCCTCGAACAACTTCTCAATCATAGCTGAAATATCTTGAGACGAACCCTGCGATATCGCTGCCAGACTTGGAGCGTTGCGCTTCGCACACCATTTGTCCTCTACCAGCTTGTGAACTTTCTGAGACAAATCTGGGGATGAATTTTCAGCAATTGCAGCTACACTCATTATATAATAATTTGTCGGTGCGCGTGGCCCTTTATACGCCAATTCTGGCAGCAAGCACTTATCAGCTGGAGGTGGCTCATTCCAGCTTCTACCTGACGCGCCAACCGAATTAAACTGTCTAAATCCTTGGATGCGCGCCGTCGCTTCTGTCACCAACCGCTGTTGATAACGACTATCCACGCCGTAACTGCATCGTGCTGCCTCGCAAAAGTCTTGCCATGCATTACAATTCTTCCTTGATTGACGACACCATTGGAGTGCTGCTCCCTTTAGCAACTCCGTCATGACATTGAAGAGGTCCTCGTCCTCTATGCGGGCCAGTGGGCTGAGACCGTCTTTTTCCCCGGGAAACTTGATGTTTCAGGATCGAATCGTTTTTCCAATATCCTTAACACGATGACTAGCAAATGTGCTATTTTGCGATTGTCGCGTTATCTCACAATACTGAGGCACTCCCCTCCCCAAGACTTTGGCCGGGTTGAGATTGTCTGAGCACGCTGGCGAGCTATAGCTGTTTCTCTCGCTCTTGATTGTACAAGGAGTGATATAAAACTTGGGGTGTTTGCGTTAAGTTGCGAACCACCCACTCTTGCAGCTTCTTCCTCTTGTGCCCTGGTATCGTGATTTAGCTGGTAATCGTCCTCATATCGTAGGTCGAGTGTGGCTTGAAAGGCGACACCTTTGTTGATTTTGGGCTTTGCTCCTAGCCCCTGAAGTGTATTCGCTGATTCGCTATTCATCATTATCTCAAAGCGCAGTCTTGTACTCCTAGCTAGTTCAATAACATTCTCTCGCAGTTCTTTTACTTGAGCACTTTATTCTTGTACCAATGCCTGTGTGCTTACCATTTCGAGTACTACGGCTATTGGAGTGGGGTATGACGTGCCATTCGATAACGTCATCATTACCATATTTGGATTTTCAATCATATTCACAGATTGTCTTGTACCCGTCAAATATACTGTAGTCGGGTTACTTGTTTTACCCGATCCCCCTAAGCCAGTTGTTGTAGCAGTTATCGTTGTAGTTTTGGTACTCGTTACTGCTAGCGTACTAGGCGGTATCGTAGTACTAATTGGCTGGATTCCCCAGAATGATAGTGGCATTGGTGTTGTTGTTGGTGGTGGTGGGATGAGCGTTTGTATAGGCAGTTCATACGTTGGTGGTGTGGTTACGTCAACCAGTGGCGTGTGAATCGGTGTTGTCATAACCACCGACACTGCCGCCGCTGCTCCTGCTCCCACATTATGGTGTACTCCACTCATGTTCCCGAGTCCATTTGCTTGGCATTCAGTTAAGGACATATTTGTTGTTTTTATCTGAGTTGAGCTGAATGCCGCTGGAGCGAAGCCTCCGGTAGCCCCGTTCCTGTTCGGTGGCTTGCCAAATATTCATGCCTTACTAATCTTTTGGTCTGCGTTCTGTCGCTGAATTTTGCGTCGCTCAATACATCGTCGAGCTTCTCTTCTCGACGAGTTTTCTGCTCTTCATCGCTTGAGTTATCTAGACTATCAACGAAATCTGCCGCTGTGTAGTCGCCACGTAAGCGTATATATATTCTGTCACTTTTCGCACATTGCGTGCCATCGCTTTACAATACGAGCCTATGTAAAAAAATATCCAATTTTTGTCCATCTAAACGTAGAATCCACGCTTATATCTCGGTTCCTACCGTTTCATCAAAGGAGACGTCGTATTGATTCGCCTATTCCTTGTCTTATACTTATATTTTAACTTTGCGTAGGATCTGAAAAAATGTTAATACAAGTTATTAATTCAAACTCTCAACACTAAAGTAAAGTTTATTTATTTTTATCAAGTAGTTTGATGTACCAGAAAAAACGAGCGTTTATCACACACAACAACAAAAAGAAAAAAATGCTTCTTTCAATGTATTTTATTGTTATGTCCTGAAGTCCCAAACATATGCAAATTCAGAACATGTAGGAATAAATCTAGTAACAGGCTCTACCATGAAATCTGGTTCTCTCACAACGAGATACCTGCTTATATATTTATAGATTTTTGAAAATGTTCTTACCTTGGTCTACAGCTGGATCTGTGAACTGCTTCCTGGTGGGTAGTCAAATTGAAGGTTGATTGAATAAATGATCTTTATGAATTCTTGTATTCACAAATAAAACTTATTTCTTAAGTTTCACAAGTTATTATAAACTTAATAATTGAGCCGAATAAAAGAGAATATTGAATTATGTAGCTATTTTATATTTATAAGTTTGGTCGAGCCGCGAGTCAGCCTGCTATGGGCCTTACGAACGAACTGCCCGTCTTGCGCCTTCGTTTTCTTTTAAATCATATTCTTGTTGATAAAAAAAGTATAATATTATATAACTTAATAACAACATTATTACAAAAAGGAGAGGCAAAATATCGTAAGTATGTCGATAACAAAACGTTTATTATAAAATTTTGGGTCATCCGATTAATGATTGCTGCATGCCTGTATTTGAAAATGACATTCCTTTTGCTGAACTTTACGTCAGCATTTTTTAAGTTAGCGCTCATGAATCATACGCTTAGCTTGACAAAAAGTATGATATTCTTCGATTAATATAATAATTTTAAAAGTACGTCTACTAGACGTAATACCTGGAGGGCCAAATATTGCTAAACGGAGGTTAACAATTTTTAGATGCATCATTCATTAATCGGTTACAATATTATAGATTGTTTGAATTTAGCGCTAGAAAGAATATCACACAAATTCGCTTAGTAAAGAGTTTCGACATTAATTAGTCGCGTGATGGTTACTGAACCGCTAGTCCTCGTGTGGAAAATACTGCTGCCTAAATAAAACTCAAACGGTATCAAAGTTCGTACTGGAAAAGAGTTTTTACATTCGAACTCCAACAACAAATAATAATGGGTCGCCGACATCAGAATTTCCCTCGTAGGAGATACGAGAGAATTTGCGTAAGTAAAAACGTTTAAATATTATTACTAACAAAATATTGGTTCTGACCTGAACATTTATTATTGTTATTATTTTTGTTTCTCTCTTTTATTTTTATCTTTGCTGTTTCCCTTTGTGGATTCTATTATTATTTATAATATATTTTTTTTTGTTTATTTCAGTTTTCTGATTGGGCGTGTCTCCGGGCTTGGAGAAGGTGTGACCGGAGAATAAACGAGGAGAATCAGGAAGGTAATTACGCCAACGCTGATTTTGATGTCTGGGACCTGGACCGGCTGGTTTGCTACGAGGTCCATGAGAGGGCGGTGACTGGAATATATACGAGGACGGAGGTTTTCCAATACGAATTTTACATATATGTGGGGTGTAAACGGAATTTTGAAGGTGTACATACAATGCCGATATTTAAATACGGCCAATCAAACTATCTATATAGTTTAGTATATAAAAATATTATACTTTATTCCTATGTATTACTTTATTAATTTCCTATTCGTCTCCTATGAATCCCTTTTTATGGTAAAAATTCTAAATAGCATATAAAAAAAATTAAAAACAATAATTGATAAATAAAATTGAAACCCAATTTATGATTTTGTTAACATGTGAATATATGTAAATATCTTAAATTTGAATAACTATATATTTAAAAATTCGTTTAATACCTTAAACGAATGAAATATTAAAAAGAGTGGATACAATATTTTTTATTTTTGAATATTATATTATTACGATAACATTATTTTCTTAATTCTTTTTATATATAATTTGCTTATGCTTTCGATTCAATATGAATGTTTATTTCTATAACAAGTTTCTTTAGACTATTTTTAATTCATTTACAAAATTTTATTTTTTTGAAGAATCCTATTCTGATATTAAAAATAGTGAATGACTATTATTCGCTCTTCTACCCGCCAAGATCTTTGCACTTTGTTACGGGTTGGGGTTTAAATAAGTCTAAACTCACACAACAAGATTAATAGACAATAGTTGAACTTTATTGCTCTTCAATAACCAACGCGAGGTGGGGGTAGTAGCGTGTGTCTTGATAGCGATCCGCGGAGCGACTGCCGAGACGCGAGAGAAAACGGAGCAAAAGCGACGCTCTCCTAGTCGCGTGACATAATGCCTGAGCCCTGATTGGCTGATTGACGGCGGCAATAGAATTCGGAGCTAACGTATATATTTGAACAAACCCGGAGTATATAATACATAGGATTAACGACATTCCGCCCACCTCGTTTTCATATAAAACGATATAAAAATATATTAACAATTGGACGTACAATTATACAGTTTCATTTAACAATATTTAACATCTTAATTAATCTATCAAAAGCACAACTTCTACTTAGAACTTTACTTAGTTTTAATGTGTCGAACGCGTAACAATTCATTAAGTTCGTTTTTTTTTTTTTTAGAAATTAAAAAAAGAATAAAAATAATAAAAGAGCAAAAATACAGCATTAAGAATGCCACCTACTGACTCGAATTAATATTTCTTCGATCTTCTTTTTTCAATCTTCATGGTTACTACCCTCCTGGGCTTCATCGACCTCTAGCAGCTTGACTAGCTTGGTGATTGGCCGGCGAAGCGTGGTGGTCGCGGTGCGTAGAGAGACCACGCGTACGCAGCCGTCCTTGCCTGGATGGGTCTGTGTTACTCTGGCTAGCGGCCACCTTGTGGGAGCAGTTGTCTCATGCCTTATCAGCACGATGTCGCCGACTTGGTAGGAGGGTTGCTCATCCTTCCATTTGGTGCGACGTTGCAGTTGGTGCAAATAGTCACTTGAACAATTGTCCCAAATCGCTGATTCAGCTGAGTCATGCGCCGCCATCGCTGCATAGGAGTCAGCTTTTCCTCGGTGATCCTAGGCTCTGAAACCAAAAAGGACGCTTCCCCAACAAGGAAATGCGCAGGAGTTAATACAAACAAATCCGTTGTATCTTCAGTAAGCGGCATGAGAGGCCGCGAGTTGAGACAGGCTTCCACCTGACAAAGCAGGGTGGCGAATTCCTCAAACGTGAGGATCGTATCTCCAATGACCCTTTTCAGGTGGTGTTTTGTCGATTTGACCGCCGCTTCCCATATACCGCCGAAATGTGGCGCGCCGGGCAGATTAAAACGCCAAACCGTGCCGCAGTCCTGCAATGCTGGACTTACAACATTTACGAATTCAGACCCGAGGGCATACATCCTGCGTAATTCAGCGTCGGTCCCTACGAAGTTCGTGCCCTGATCGCTCAACAATGATGAGCATGGACCGCGACGCGAGACGAATCGCTTAAACGCCGCTATAAATGATTCGGTATCGTAGCTGGATACAGCCTCCAGGTGCACAGCTTTGGTGCAAAGACAGACGAAGACTACGAAGTAACCTTTGTAGGACTTGTGACCCCTGTGTCGTGATGTACGCAGTAAGTAAGGGCCTGCATAGTCTACTCCTGCCCTAGAGAACGGGCGCGCAGGCTGCACGCGATCGGCGGGTAAATCACCCATTTTCTGATGAGATTGTAAAGCATTAAACCGTCGGCAAGTGACGCATTTTTGGACAAAAGCGCTTACTTTGAGCTTTCCTTTAACGATCCAGAACATTCTGCGAATACAGGCCAAAGTGAGCTGAATACCACCATGGAACGTCAAATGATGACAATAAGCAACGATTAGCTGAGCCAGGCGACTATCCGAGGGTATTATGATTGGAAACTTCTCATCTATGCTGAGCATGGAATTTTTCAATCGACCGCCCACCCTGATCAACCCATCTATCAACATAGGGTTCAAGCTTTTCAAAGTATGGGATTTAGCTAATTCTTGGTTTTCTGAAGAACGTCTATTTCCGTTTGCCAATGTTGAAGTTGAGTGAGTCGGGCCCACATGAGCTTAGCCTGCTTTACCTCCTCTCCCCGGATAGCAACCGCATAACCTATTGGAAAGTCCCTTAAGATGGAGGATATCCTTATAACTAATGAAGTTTTATGCAAAACTTTCCGTATGAACCGTAAAACGTATACCGTAATTCTAATTAACTTACTTAAGGAAGAATATTCATTAATCAATGGCCATAATTCATCCGTTTTTCTGACTGACGTCACTGTCTGTACAGAGGATATCTCTAATTCTACATTAATACTCGACGGCGTCTTGGATGGAAGAGAATCAATATCGTGAGCACGATTCCAACTTAACGAGTGCTCAACTAGCCGTTCGGGACCCTTCCACCACAAATCATGGTTAACTAACTCGCTAGCTAGGCAGCCTCGCGAGGCTATGTCCGCAGGATTGTCCGCCGAGTCGATGTGATGCCAGTAGGCATCCGGAAGCAACGTCGATATGTCAGCTGATCTGTTAGCTATGAACACTGGCCATCTGGACGGAATGTCCCCAAGCCAATAAAGCACGTCTTTGGAGTCGGACCACAAATGTACCTCAAGTGGAGTTAAGCCTAATATATTTACAAATTTTCGCGCCAATTTAGCGACCAACTGCGCAGCACATAACTCCAATCTAGGGATCGACAAAGTCTTAATAGGAGCTACTTTGGTTTTAGCACCTAATAAATGAACTTGAGTACTCTCGCCCAACACCCGGAGATATACCACCCCTGCATATGCTCTTTTGGAAGCATCAGCAAATCCGTGTATTTCAAAGGCATGAGCTGAAGGCAATATTCCGGACCAACGTGGAATGTTAATCGACGGAATACAAGACAGCGACCTATAACAACTTTTCCAATACTCAGTTTGCTCGTTCGGCAGCGTTCGGTCCCATTCCTTGGTCAATGCCCACAAAGACTGCATAAATATTTTAAACAAAACAATGATCGGAGAGATCCAACCTACTGGATCGAACAACTTCGCCACCTTGGACAGTACCGTCCTTTTGGTAGTCGCACCGCTTAGCGACTCACGAGAAATGTTATAATAAAAACAATCTCGTTCAGGGTTCCAGGCAATACCTAAAACTGAGAAACCTAGTCCAACTTTCAGATTAGCTTCAGTAGCTACAAGGTCTGAAGGCAACCAATCGACCAACGAAGAATTGTTGGATAGCCACTTCCGCAGATTGAAACCACCTTTATGAAGTATATTAATGATTTGCTCCTGCTTAGCCCTAGCTCCAGCCAGCGTGAAATCACCGGATACAACATCATCCATGTAAATCTCATTTTTAATTATCTCACCCGCCATAGGAAATGCCTCTCCCTCGTCCTGCGCCAGCTGATGAAGTGTTCTACTTGCCAGAAATGACGATGAACCAAATCCAAACGTCACCGTGGTGAGCAGGAATGTTGCTAACTCGTCCTTCACATCCTCCCTCCAAACGATGGCTTGTAGATGCTGGTCCTGCTCCTGTACTTGGATTTGGAGATACATACGAGCGATGTCCGCCGCAAAAACGTACGGGTAGCATCTCCAGCGTGAAATCAAATCGAACAGGTCCGGTAGAAGATTAGGACCTACAAGGAGAAAATCATTAAGTGAGATTCCATCTTTGGTTTTAGCTGATGCATTAAAAACCGTGCGTAGTCTCGTCGTAGTGCTACTTTCTTTCACCACGCCATGATGAGGCAAGAAAAAATACTTTTGTAGGTCAATTTTCTCAGCTAACACGCGTTTCATATAACCTGCTTCCTCGTATTCACGCATCGATTTTACGTATGCATCTCGAAGATCCGTATTTTTCTCGAAACGTTTTTAATAAATTTATCTTTATCTAAATTGTGCATGGCGCGGACCGCTTGATTATATGAACCTCCCCAATCCACCGGAGTATTATTTTTTAAGGGCAGCCTTACCATATAGCGTCTGTCGACCTTACGTGTCACTGTTGCCTTATAGCTCTCTTCACACATTCTCTCTTCGTCAGTGAGAAACTTTTCTCTTGTCGGTAGTTCCTCAACCTCCCAGAATTTCCTGAGAAGTACGTTGAGATCGCTGTCCTGCGTCGATATGTGTGCGTTGAGTCTGACGCGGGGGTTACTTCTTGCCGTGGTTGGCCCAGAGACGATCCATCCTAATAGGGTCTTCATTGCGATTGGAGACTGTTCAACGTCACCCTTCCGCAGACCTTCTTCTATGATACGAGCATGTACCTTTGCACTCAACAGTATGTCGATGTGCCCAGACTTTTCGAACTGCGGGTCCGCTAGCGTCAGCCCCTCTAGATGCTTCCAGGTAGTAGATTGATCTGAAAATGATTCATAGGCAGTGATCCGAGATAAAACATAAGCAGTAACGCTGTGAGCAAATGTGGACACGAAATGAGGTTTGATCGTGAACTCCACGCTGCTCTTACAATAAAAAATCTTATTATCCCCTACGCTAGTGAATTTAATTCTAACCGGTTTTCTTTGGAGTTTCAAATTTTGACACAGCTCTTCCGTTATAAACGAAGACTGAGCTCCTTGATTTATTAATGCTCGAGCTTGGCAATGCCTGCCAGTCTTAGCTTGCACCAGCATATGAGCTGTAGCTAGAAGTATTTCCTCAGAATCCTGACCTTCAGCAGAGTTAATACTGGAAATTGGTTGCGCTGCAGCTACCAAATTGTTGGAAAAACAACGAGTACCTGTTCTAGATGAACCAGCTGTGGGTACAGACTCCGAGGTTGTAATTGTCTGCGGCTTCTCATCCACCTTTGCTTTGACTGCACAACTGTTTGAAAAGTGAAGCATTGTATTGTGCTTTGCCGAACAGTGCTGACAACGTTTCTCTACTTTACAATCGTGCACTGTGTGTTTAGCAAGACAGTTAAAGCATAAATGATTCCTTGCCGCCAACTGCTTTCTTTCAAAAGGCGTTTTCGCCTGGAATATGCTACATCTCATAATAAAATGATTGCCTTTGCATATGGGACAAGAAGAATTTTTAGTTTTGCTCTCTTGAGCTAGATTAATCGACTTAGTATACTTGTTTTTGGGGGCGGTGGTCCTTTCTTTAGACCAATCAAAACGAGAGTCCTTGCTTTTCGATACATCTCCCAAGGAGGCTCCTTCTTTGGCACTCTCTAATTGAACCAATGCTAACCTTTCGGTTTCCAAAAACTCATCTAAGGTGCTAAAAGCGGATGGTTCCTGCGGATGTTCAGACCTAGCCACCGATTCCTCCCACTTCCTTTGAATGTGCGGAGACAATCTCCCAACTGTTAAGAAGACAGTAAAATGGTCCCAGTGTTGCACTGGACTGCCAAGAGCCTTCAACGCCTGTAATATATGCTTCGTCCCCGTTTGAACCCTGCAAATTTCCTGCGAAGTCTCGGCAGACATTGCTTTTTGAACCAGTAGCTTGGCTAAAAATTTGGTTATCAACAACCTGGTCTTGTCAAAATGAGACATTATTCCCTTCCAGGCATTAGCAAAATTTTCCCCTCCCACCGGAGACTCCTCTAATAAGGAAGCAGCATCTCCCCTCAAAGAAGATCTTAAATAATGCATTTTATACACTGTTGGTATGGTTGCATCTTTAACAATCATTTCAACAAATGAATCCTTAAACCTAACCCAATCTCGAATATCGCCAGAGAATGTAGGAAGTTCGACAGGGGGAAGCTTGGCAGGATTTCTATTCGAGGCATTGGCTGGAATGCCAAGAGGCTGAGTTAGCTCGGTAGCCTTTAACTGTATGGAGTGTTCTCTCAGGAGCCCTAGATTGAGCGCATACTTTTCCTCTGCCTCTATATAAAGTTTCAACTTGAAATAATCCTCCTCGCTACTTACATTCTCATCGTCCAATATCAGATCATGATTATTGTCGAATTTGGACCATAAGTCTTGAAGTAGCTCGATTCGGGCTGCACAGGCTCCTTGAGTCATTTTCTCATCACCTAATTTCTTAAAATTCTCGTATATTCTAGCTAATCTCTGGTATAACCTCATCTGCTTCTCTATCAAATCCATGTTGCTTGCTGTTAGCACTAAAGCAACCTTAGCACTTTGATACCACCTAACCCACCTGTCAAAAAAATTGCAGGTTAAGACCGCTTGTCGGTCCTGTAGACTATAGAAGTTACAGCTATTAAATGTCTATTTTGCTGGTGCAAACGCCTATTTCTAGCAATCACTGGTTTAATAAGTATTAAAAAAATTCCAGTATACAACTGAAACGTATTAGAAATACTACAAAACCTACGTCACACTATCCTAGTACCTTCAATGACCGTCTGGAACAGAAGACCCGAACACCAGTCTACTATACTAACAGCTGACGCTGCAATAAAAAAACTGTCTACTGATTGCAACTCTAACCTCATCTACTCTGCATCCAAATCAGCAACTTTCTGCACTGTAATAGTAAGATGCGTACACCAAAGCCAAGCACCCCACTATATCTACAAAAAAATAATGCGTAGCTGTCACCTTCTGAATGGCTAAAAAATATTGTAAATATATCATCAGCTGCTCTGCATCCAAATCAGCGACTTTCTGCCCTGCAATATTATGATGCTCGCACCAAAACCACATACCCCGCTATAGCTACATAAAAATGAAAAATGCGAAGCTGGATACTATTGGTCTACATGGAGTCTAGCCGAATTTACTGCTATGACTTCCATAACATACAGCATGGTGGCATCCTTTCGTGCAAAAGATTAGCTTGCGAAGCCAATAAACCAGAATAGAACTATTACTACTGGTCACTATGCCTTATAGTATTATCGACAGGACAGCAGACTCCTATTAAATGGGCAAAACAACAACAAAAATTAGCATTGGCGTAGCTGGATACCACTGGCCTATGAAGAACTTTAGCACCACCAACTACGTTAACATAAAAAATTTTCAACAGGGCAGAATGCTTCTATGTTTCAAAAAAAACAATAATAAAGCTAAACAAAATCAAAAATAAACTAAAACCTGATAGCTTTGTACTGACGTCTGTACAGCCCCTGCCTTGGTATCAGCCTGATATCCAAGAAGGCTCGTTTTGTTTGCCTCTGGACTGTAATGTATAGGCTGTGAGCGAGGATACTGTGGTGTGACAGCTGTCAGTCGATGAAACAGGGCTCAGCCTGGTGCACCAGCTTCCTTGACCGAAGACTCGTTATGCTGTTTGGTGTAGCTGTGATGATAGAATGCAGTATCAATTGTTATGTTATTTATTATGCAACCCAGTCACCAAGCTAAGCAATCCGCCATATGTATAAAATAAAAAAAAAAAAACCTCTACTCTACAAAAAGCTTCAGAAGTTTTGGATAAAGCGACTACAAGCAAGCTATAAAGGCGCTAAATTTGGCTTTCAGTGTTGCTGAATTTACAGAATACTGGAGAAATTACAACCCATATGTTGAAGCTTCAGAAGGCTAGAGACTAACCACTAAATTGCGAAAAAAATAGCATGACGCTATTTCAAGTTGGCGTTTCAAGTATTGAAATACGCCATAAAATATTCAAAACATTAACTTTTTGAATATTTGAGCAACAAAAGGCGAAAAAAGAGCCTTAAACTATTTCAGTTCAGTGTTTCAAGTATTGAAACACACCAAACAATATTCAAAGTAGTAGCTTTTTGAATATTTTAACAACAAAAGGCGAGAGAAGAGCCTTAAACTATTTCAGTTTATTGTTTCAAGTATTGAAACAACGCCAAAAAATATTCAAAGCTGTAGCTTATTGAATATGTAAACAAGAAAAGGCAAGATAAGAGCCTCGCACTATTTCAATTTATTGTTTCAAGTATTGAAACAACGCCAAAAAATATTCAAAGCTGTAGCTTACTGAATATGTAATCAAGAAAAGGCAAGATAAGAGCCTCGCACTATTTCAATTTATTGTTTCAAGTATTGAAACAACGCCAAAAAATATTCAAAGCTGTAGCTTATTGAATATGTAAACAAGAAAAGGCAAGATAAGAGCCTTAAACTATTCCAGCTTATTGTTTCAAGTATTGAAACAACGCCAAAAAAATATTCAAAGCTGTAGCTTATTGAATATGCACGTATTAAATGACGACAGAGCGGTCTTGAAGCATTTTAACTAGAACTACGAAGCCGCATGGGAAATCTAATTTCTTTAAAGCAAGCAGGAGCTGTAGCATAGGATAAGAACGACTTCACCTGATATCCGTTGAATCATTGTTGCTGGTGCTTGCCAATCTGAGTGCCAGTAAAAACACCTGTGGCTCCTATGCTCTTCCTGGTTGAGTTGAGGTTAGGTTGCCTCGCCGCTATGGTCGAGGCCATGCACCTTGAACGTGGCCTCGTCTTTTTGTCCGTTGCGAGACAGCTGCGATCAACTGCGCTGCAGGCAGCCCTCGGTTTTTGCCGTTCCGCCTCGACGAAACTTCGCCGCGCGCACACTATGGAAGCTGCTCACATCTCCCCCTGGCGTCTAGTTGCTGAACTGGCGCGGCGGTGTGCATCAACTCGCTCGTCGCGTCTACCGGCTGAACGCGCCGCACAAACGCACGATGAGCTATACCTGCTCCTACGTTTCCTGCCTCTCTCGTGGCACGGCTGCATGGCGACACCGCGCGCAATGCGAGCCCGAGCCTTACCTTTTACAGGAATCGGGAATGTGGATGTGGCGTCGCCTAAGCGGTGGATGTCCGTGCTCACCCCTGCTCGGCACAATGGACTCGCCCGCAGTGAGAAGGAGCGCGAACCCTGCCCCCTCTCTGCTACAATGGACTCGTCCTCCGTACAATGCCGTCTTTACCGCTCCTATTGACGCGGATCGCTGATGCCCCGAGGAAGATGACTTTGCCGTTTTCTTCCTCTTGAAAATGTTGTTGACGGCCTAGCCCACACTGCAGAGCAATTTTAGCGATTGCTGCAGGGCTTACCTGGAGATGCTCCCGTGCCGGTCACTTCTCCTTTTTCTTCCTCACTTACGCGGCACTCGAAGAGAGCAAAAAAAAACAAAATACGCTCTCGCGAGGCGTGAGATTGATGAGGCGACCGAAAAGTCGCCTTACGACTTTACGGTGTAATGCCTGTAGCTGCGTCCAAAATGGCTGCCGGCGCTCACGATGTGCACGTGCCCCGCGTGGTGCGTTTACCCGCGAAAATTATAACAATTACCAGCTCCTTGCTGGCTCGAAGGACCAATGTTACGGGTTGGGGTTTAAATAAGTCTAAACTCACACAACAAGATTAATAGGCAATAGTTGAACTTTATTGCTCTTTAATAACCAACGCGAGGTGGGGTAGTAGCGTGTGTCTTGATAGCGATCCGCGGAGCGACTGCCGAGACGCGAGAGAAAACGGAGCAAAAGCGACGCTCTCCTAGTCGCGTGACATAATGCCTGAGCCCTGATTGGCTGATTGACGGCGGCAATAGAATTCGGAGCTAACGTATATATTTGAACAAACCCGGAGTATATAATACATAGGATTAACGACACACTTGTACGGACGGACAACTACTTTTAATTTAGAAAATCTTTTAAATGTATATAAAAATATATGTAACTCACTATTTATTTATCGATTTAAATGATGATGTTTCACTTATTAATCGTCACCAGTTGTAATGTTGATCCTCTTTTCTTGATCAGCTGGACAATGTTCCGCTTCCATATTTAACGAATACGCTGCGGTAATGTTGGCGAAGTATTTAACTTCGAGTCGATGGTTTATTGAATTCTTCAAATTAATTACTTTATTTCCTTCGGTACTTATTGCCTTTGTCCTTCACTGACTGTTGATTGAAGAATAGTTTCTTTAATGTCCTTGAGATTAGTTTAGTTATTTTCTTTTATATTCTGATTTTATGAAATGGGCTTTCCGTAGTTTTCTTATAAAAAATCTTATAAAATGCTTTCGCGAGCAATTTTTATTCATTCGATTAATAACTGATTCGTGGGTATTTTGCAAGTGTAAGTTTTGCTGCCGCGGTGTGTCTCGAACTTGTTTATGTTTTACGTGTACAATCAAAAGCTACGTCACACGACAGTAGTATGTACTAAACAATGGCTAGGCACAACAAACCCCACACCTCCACCTACCTCCTCCAGCAGTTTTGTGGAGGAATAGACAGAAGAGTGTACATAAGGTGGGGGGTTAGCTAATGTCATAGCGATTGTGTAGCATATACTTCTGTCTCTCCCTCCCTTTCTCCCGCTCTCCCTTTCTCCCGTTCTCTCTCCCTTTATCTCTCCCTTTCTCACTCTCTCCACTCTCTCTCCCTTTCTCTACCTCTCTCCTTCTCTCTCTCTCCCATTCTCTCTCTATCTCTCTCTCTTTCCATATACCACATATACATGGATAGCGGTGGTTCACGCGCAAGCGTTCACCGTACCATGTGCGCAAGCCTTTCTCTCTCTACACACGCGCACACGCAAGCCTACAAACACACACACGCACGCAAACATTCACACACAAGTCTTTCTCTGAACACGCACACGCACACACGCGCATACATACGCGCACATACACACAGACACACACATACGCGCGCACTGTCACAGAGATAGTGTAGCGGTGATTCGCGCGTGGCGGCACGCTCTCTCCCTCTAGCTCCCTCTCTCCCTCTCTCCTTTTCTCTCTCTCTCCCTTTCTCTCTCTCTCTATCTCTCTCTCTCTCTCTCTCTCTCTCTCTCTCTCTCTTTCGCTCTCTCTCTCTCTCTCTCTCCCTCTCTCGTCGTCACGCGTCTGCTAGGTACACCTGCTCATGTTTTGGCTGCTACATTTACACCGCACTCTGCTGCCTCCTGCGCCCGTGAGCCGGTCTGTTATGGTGCCTGCACAGTGGAACATTCTAACTATAGCTGTGAAAATAAATCACAGCTTCCACTGGTCCATCGGCACGGCTTTCAACATCCAAGCAACAACACCCGGCCAGGTGTTTTTTGAGGTTAAGTGAGGTGAATACGGCAGAGTGGCGGGAGCCAAGCACGAAGCATAAATAACTTAGAGGTACCACTTCATTCTGGACACGCAGCACGCAGCGTCATACTATCAAGGCGCCATCTGCCGACTCGAACTGCAACTACGTGACTACCGAGGCGACACCTGCTGCATCCTAGACACACCATCATTACCTACCACGACTCATCTTTGTCGCCACTAACACCATGGTCGACAACTGCGCCATCTGCGGGGAGGTTCCTAGGAGCAGCAACTCGCTACGTAAGTGCTGCATATGCAATATAACATATCATCCGGCGTGCAAGCCTCTTGCAGTGCTTACCCGCGTACAAAGAAGTGCACTACAGCTACAAACCAAAGCGGTAGCGTGCCAGGCATGCATCGACTCGAAGAGGTCGATGTTCGAGTCGGCAGTCACGCGCGCGACGAACGCTAACAACAACATGAGTGGGAAAGAGAAAGAGCTAGCCGCGTCCACTCCGGCCAATAAAAAGCCTGCAACAGCTGCGCGCACCAATCACGCGAGCAAGGCCGGGCCCACCAACTCCTCACTCTCTCCGTTGCAGGGGCTAGGCCCCGCCCCCACCAGCAGCCTACTCCGGTTGGCCGCGCAGTCTCCTGTGACGTCACTAGGCCCGCCCATTTCCAGCACGGGAGCAGAGCACAGCGGGGAATCCCCGAGTGACGTCACGGCCAGGAGTACGGATTCAAACCGAGCTAATAATACTTCGCAGTCCTCTTTCTCCAAAAATAACAGTAGCATTAATGACATAAATGCGTACGTCATTCGTATGCTAGACAGCACCGCGTTAGAAAAGGGAACAACGGTCTCCTGCCTGGTGGAATACGCGAATTCGACTTCAAGAAACATTGACAATGCACTTGCTAGACATTGCACCTCTATTGAAGGCAGATTGGAGGCAATTGTAAATAGGCTAAATACGTTACCAGCAGTACATACTTTGGCACTTTCAATTGAATCAGAGCTGCAAAAAATTGAGGAAAAACTGTCGAAACAACACTCCCAGCTGGAGGAGATGAAAAAGGAGAAGCAAGTGCTTTGTCAAGAAATAGATAACCTAAAAATCAAAAATAAAAAATTACACGATAGTAACGTCGACAGGAACAATTTGTTGACCTATACAGAGGTAAATTATAATATGTTGATTGAAAAAATTGATAATCTAGAGCAGACTAATTTTCAGTCACAGACAAAAATTGATAATTTTATATTAAATACTTTTGAAAACGATTTCCAAAACTTAACTAATAAAATCAATAGAAATTGAAAGTGACAATAAAGAAATAATAATGAAAATAGAAAAAATAATAACAAAAGAAGACTTTACCTCTGCATATACTACTACTATCGACAAAATTGAAAGAAATGTAGAAAACATCCAAAAAGATAACCAACTTATATTAAATAAAATTGAATTCCAACAAATCGCAGTGCTCCCCAGTACACAAATCAATACCGTTTCTCTGACAAGTACAAATAAATGTAATAATAATAATGCGTCTGCTACAAATAGTACTTTACTCGACAATTATAGTAATATAAGCGACACAAATGACAATTGTAATATCAATAATGACGGGTTTATCCAAGTTGTAAATAGTAGAAAAAAAACATCTAGTCGTTTGAATAAGTACACTATCGATAATGATGATGCTGCAGCATCACCTGCACGAAGCACGCGGGTGCAAACGATTGATGGGGGGACAATGCACAGTAAAAACATTAAAAGCGGTAATACGGAGCTCATTATTTCAAACATTTTCGACGGTGATGTCTCTAAGCGTGTTGACGTTGCACACGCGGTACTGTGCAGTGTCCTTCCATCAACACGAAAAATAGATATAATAGGCACACGCCTGCTTCGGCAAGAGGAACCGACAGCTGCGGCATCAGCAGATACAAATAGCGAACGTAGACGGTCACCATGGGTTGTTACCCTTTCCAGCAGTGCGTTAGGCGAGAAAATAATGCAAGCCAAAAAGCTTATCACTGGCTTTCATGCTAGAGATGTCGACATTGCAGCTCTTGACCAGGACACAAAGGATGGGATTATAAATGGGAAAATTTTTATAAATGAATTATTAACAAAAGAATCTTTTATTAAATATAGAAGTCTCAAGGCCCTTGCGATGAGACTTAAATTTAAATATGTTTGGCATAGAGGGGGCCGTTTCCTGGTAAAGAGGCGCGATGGCGACGTCTCTCATGAATTTTCATCAGCGGCTGATTTACAGACAATAGTGGCATCATATGCCATTAATCAACCATCTCAAACTGTAAATACTGTAAAAAAAACCGTTGATAAAGAAATCGTAATTGATAAAAATGTTATTCCGTCAACTGCTACAAAAAATTGACTATCCGCAGACACTGCTGGGGGGGGCGGGTTCACTGTAAGGGACTGAGGGCAGGTTTTGTCAATGTTACCTCACTGATGGGGCACATTGGCATGATTAAACAGCACCTTTCAGCTCACCCTGCCTACCATCTCTTTGGGGTTGCTGAGTCGCACCTTGACCCTGATGTTGGGAGTGATCTCATTCAGATCGACGACTACTCACTACTCAGACTTGATCGCAACAAACTAGGGGGCGGGCTGGTCCTGTACATTCATAACACTTTCAAGGCCAATTTACTATGCAGCTCTCGAACAACACAGGAGAGCAGGCCATTTGTAGCTGAATATTTAATGTGCAGTGTTCAGCAGGGCAGCCTTCCCCCCGTCTTTGTTGCTTTAATATACAGAATACCACACGTACCGTTTTTACAGGGCTCGGACTTAATAGACAAACTAACGATACATACTCAAGACTTTAGTCACAAAATTATTATGGGAGATCTGAATACGAACCTACTCGGAACGTCAGCCGATGAAAAATTTGTTAGGCGGTTGGCTGATGATCTTAAGCTTCAAATAATTGATCATGGTGCAACTCATCATCTCACGGATTCTCACACGTGGATTGATGTGATCTTGACAGATAATAATGACGTTGTACTGAGCAGGGACAATCGGCTGGCGCCTTTTCCCAGTCATCATAACATCATAGAGGTCGAGATTGGGGTCGAAACTGCTGCATCCCCTGTGGTTGAATCTTTCAGCTACAGGGATTTTAAATCGATCCAGCAAGATGACCTCCGGTCTCACCTAGCTGACTGTGATTGGTCGCGGATCGATGGTCCCGCGGCGGGTGTTGACAGTCAATTAGAGTGCCTCAGTGTCAACCTCATGGCTGTGATAGATAAAATTGCACCGTTAAAAGAATTCACGCCGAAAAAGAAAACAAATCCACCATGGGTTGATGCTGAACTAATACATCTTTACAAAAAACGTCACTCCGTACGAAGACGCTATGCGCGGACCAATGACGACAGACTGTGGCGGGAGTATCAGGGCCTTGCAGCTGAAGCTGAATTACGAACGAAGGAAACAAGGGAAAGATTTTTACAAAATAAAATTTCTGAAGCGATTGATAATAAGAAAGATATCTGGAAAGAGCTCAAGGCTCTGGGCCTTCTGCTAAAGACAAGAGAGGAGCTTCATGGTTTCTCACCGGAAGAGCTCAATGCCCGCTTTGCAGGGGTGTCGATCTCCCAAAATGAGGGTGATGAAGAACTTGACAACGTCCTGACCACTGCCAGTGATGACGGCTTTGTTTTCCGAGAAGTCAGCTTCTCGGACGTGGTTCTGACTGTTGCCCACTTCTCATCACAAGCCAGAGGGGAAGACGGCATTCCCTAAAGTATAGTGGCTAATGCTCTTCCGTTTGTGGGAGATCATATTGTTAAGATCTTTAACTCCTCTCTGTCCAGTGGCATTTTTCCGGGAACTTGGAAGGGAGCTCAGTTGGTGCCTTTGAAGAAGAAGCCTGTCCCATCTACGGTGTCAGATTTCCGACCAATTGCCCTACTGAGTTTCCTTTCTAAGGTTCTTGAAAAAATAGTACACGACCAAATAACTGACTTTTTACGAGAAAATAATACTTTGGACCCGATGCAGACTGGTTTTCGACAGAATCACAGTACACAGACAGCACTACTAAAACTGACGGAAGACATAAGATCAGGCATTAACAACAACAAAAAACTATTGACTATTTTGTTAATGTTTGATTTTAGCAAAGCATTCGACACCATCTCACAGGCTAAACTGCTGCGTAAGCTGATGGGCGTGGGATTCTCCAGGTGTGTTCTCCTGTGGCTCAAGTCATATGACTTGATATATATTATGGGGAGACGACGGAAAATCGTCACAATCACAAACGGGGATTCAGGTTGGCTAACCACCAATCTTGGCGTTCCACAGGGCTCAGTCCTGGGACCCCTGCTTTTCAGCCTGTACATAAACGACTTACAAGACGCACTCGACTTAGATGGTGTTGAACACATACTTTACGCTGACGACTTGCAAACCTACACACAAGTGACCCTGAAGGGTCTTCGTGATGGTATCGGTCGCATGTCGGCTGTAGCACAAGCAGTGTCGAACTGGGCAACGTCAGCTGGCCTGCGCCTCAATGTCGGCAAGACAAAGGCGATCATTTTTGGATCTGATCACAACATCAAACAGGTTCAGAGCCTCGACTTGCAAGGCATTGAGATACAGACCGGCGTACACGTTCCCTTTGTCGATACAGTCACCAACCTCGGCGTGGTGATGGACGGAGGGTTGACATGGAAGCCGCAACTGAATGCGGTCAGTAGAAAGGTAAATAGGGCTCTGTATAGCTTAAAACTTTTCCGTTCAAGCACCACAGAGATACTGAGGAAGCAGCTGGCATGTGCACTGGTACTACCTCACTTAGATTATTGCTCAGTGGTTCTTCTTGATGTGTCAGGGGAGCTCCAGACACGACTACAACGTCTACAGAATGCATGTGTGAGATACATATGTGGTGTTAGGCGGGATGAGCATATCACCGCCTACAGGAAAAAACTGTACTGGTTAGATTTGAAGGTGAGGAGGGAGTATTTTCTGGGGCTGCTGCTTTACAAAGCGGTTGTCATGCGGCAGCCACCATATCTTACTGCCCTCTTTGAACCAGCCCAGGACTTCAAGTAGGGGTGGTACGAGAAAGAGCTCTCGGTTCCGGAGTCGCGCACCGATAAGGTCCTTTTCTCATTTACAGTTCAAGATGCGCACCTCTGGAATTCGCTCCCGAGCAGTGTGAGGTGTCTGCCATCTTTTTGTAAATTTAAAATGACGTTTAGCAGGCACCTTAAGCAATTACATGGTGAAGAGAATGCATAGAGGTGACTCGGATATTTATTTAGACTATTTATTTATTTGAATTATTTATTTATTTAATTTATTTATTTATTTAATTTATTTATTTATTTAAATTTATTTATTTATTTAAATTTATTTATTTATTTAAATTTATTTATTTATTTAAATTTATTTATTTATTTATTTACTTATTTAAATTTATTTATTTATTTAAATTTATTTATTTATTTATTTACTTATTTAAATTTATTTATTTATTTTAATTTATTTATTTATTTAAATTTATTTATTTATTTATTTATTTATTTAAATTTATTTATTTATTTATTTAAATTTATTTATTTATTTATTTATTTAAATTTATTTATTTATTTATTTATTTATTTATTTAAATTTATTTATTTATTTATTTATTTAAATTTATTTATTTATTTATTTAAATTCTTTTATTTTTTTAAATTTATTTATTTATTTAAATTTATTAATTTATTTATTTATTTAAATTTATTTATTTATTTATTTAAATTTATTTATTTATTTATTTATTTATTTATTTAAATTTATTTATTTATTTATTTATTTATTTATTTATTTATTTAAATTTATTTATTTATTTAAATTTATTTATTTATTTATTTATTTAAATTTATTTATTTATTTAAATTTATTTATTTATTTATTTATTTAAATTTATTTATTTATTTAATTTATTTATTTATCTGGTTTATTTATTTAATTTATTTATTTATCTGGTTTATTTATTTATCTGGTTTATTTATTTAATCGACTTATTTATTTATTAAATATGCTTAGTGTTAGGTGTGAATGGATTTATTAGCGTGATTGTTAAAGTGTCATGAATGAGTGTGTTTTAAATTTTGACGTGATTGTATACGTAAAATTTAGCAAAGTATGTGTATGTATTCTTTTATTTTTATATGTAATCGCGTGTTTCTGTGATATCTGACTATGACTAGTTCATTACATTTAAATTTTATAAACTGACGAACTGATAAAGCGAGTAATATTATTTTAGTAAGAAATGCAATAAGTGAACGTTAAGATAACAAATACATAAAATCGACTAATATTTTAATTATAACTACATGTACATGTAATTGTAAGATTTTGTCTCTTGATGAGTAAAAAGTATATCTATCTATCTATCTATCTATCTCTCTCTCTCTCTCTCTCTCTCTCTCTCTCTCTCTCTCTCTCTCTCTCTCTCTCTCTCTCTCTCTCTCTCTCTCTCTCTCTCTCTCGTTAGGGCACACAGACATATATATATATACACAAATGAGTTGTACAACATACACCCACACACACATGCTCATACATATACTCACATACACAAGATATGTAAGAGAGAGAGAGAGAGAGAGAGAGAGAGCGTGCCGCCACGCGCGAATCACCGCTACGCTATCGCTGTGACAGTGCGCGCAGATGTGTGTGTCTGTGTATATGTGCGCGTGTGTGCGTGTGTGTGTTCAGAGAAAGACTTGTGTGTGGATATATGCGTGCGTGTGTGTGTTTGTAGGCTTGCGTTGCGCGTGTTTAGAGAGAGAAAGGCTTCTGCGCATGGTACGGCGAACGCTTGCGCGTGAACCACCGCTATCCATGTATGTGTGGTATAGGGAGAGAGAGAGATAGAGAGAGAGAGAGACAGAGAGAGAGAGAGAGAGAGAGAGAGAGCGCCGCCACGCGCGAATCACCGCTACGCTATCGCTGTGACAGTGCGCGCGTATGTGTGTGTCTGTGTTATATTTGCGCGTATGTGTGCGCGTGTGTGCGTGTGTGTGTTCAGAGAAATACTGGTGTGTGGATATTTGCGTGCGTGTGTGTGTTTGTAGGCTTGCGTTGCGCGTGTGTAGAGAGAGAAAGGCTTCTGCGCATGGTACGGCAAACGCGGGAGAGAGAAGGAGAGAGGGAGAGAAAGGAAGAGAGAGGGGAGAGAGAGAGAAAGGGATAGAGAAAGGGAGAGAGAATATCATTAATTATTTAAAACGTCAAATTTTTATAATGTTACTGGATAAAAAATTGCTGGTCGTGCTGGTCGAGGAGCTGCTGTTTCGATCTTAATTTCTTTTAATTCTTTTTTCTTCCTATTTACATCTTCTCCATAGTTTCTTTTTACAAGGTGATTTAGCAAATGCGTGATATAACTAAATACAGCTCCAAATAGTTTTATAGACCAACCATAGATTGTGTGAAGCGTGTATCCTCTTATGATAGTATCGATAACTAGTTTATTATATGCAGAATAATTAATAACATTATTATTGCCGATGAAATTGATGCACATGTTATTAATCTGTTTATTAGCATATTCCAGGTGCTTTCTGCTATATTTTTAGAGTGTTTCGGTAAAAAGGTTATTGATTGAGTTTCCTGCAAAATTTTCCATTCCTGCCATTTCTCTAGCGATGATCTTAAGTAGTAGTGATTTTTCCAAGGCAAACATCAATTGTTGTTGCAGTTTGTCTAATTCTATTTGAGAGTAGACTCCACTAGTTGCTAAAGAGTCCATGGTTTTATATGTACATCCAATTCTGGTACTTGGTTTGAAGACATTTCGTGCAATTGTTTTTGTGGGAGTAGGGATGAATTTTATCCATTTATCTGATATTTTATAGTAAGTAGGTACAATTAAATTGCAATTGATCTAAATTCCTCGTTTTACAGGAATGTGGGTTGCAGGAGTCAGGACCCATGTTTCGTTTCCGGAGATTACTGGAAGTTGATTACAGCATTCTTTTAAATGTATTAATTTTACATTTTTCGGAGTGCACTGTAATAAATGCACTAGTTCTCCTCCTAATCTTGCAATATATCCAGGTTTTTTCATAATATTAAAGGCGAATTCATCAGGTGAAAGTGTGGCTATGGATAAGGAATTTGGATGATTTTTCTTTCAATCTCACATCTTTGAGTGATTGAATCTAAGTATAAATTATTAAGCTGATTTCTTAAATGTTTTTCTACATATACAAACTATGAATTGATATACGTAAATAAATCTAGATTTATCGAATTTTGAATCATTATCGAAATAATATGCGTTTGTCTCAAAATTTCTTTCAAAAATCAACAGTTTCGGGTGTTCAGTGCGGATAAATTCCCAGTTACAATGTATAATTTTATCTCTAGGTGATAGGGCAAAAGTTATGTCGTTAGAACTTAATGAATAAATAACATCGTTATTTATTCCGCTAAAAAGTTTATTTGCTATACCTTTGAATAAAATATCATAGGAATTTTTAAAACATTCTTCTGTAGGTAATATTTCCCAAAGAGTATGCCCCCTTCCATATCAATACAGTGTTTGTCCGAAAATTTTCAAACTGTTCCCGAGCTTAAACGTAGCTTATCATTATTTAAATTTACTTGTGCATTGGATACTACTAGTGTTATTTTAAAAAAATTACAAAATTATCTGAATAATATATTCCAGATCACGAGTTTCCGTCTACTCTGCCTGCGAAGTCGACTCCTCTCGTCCGTTGTCGTATTTAAATATTCCTGCATCGTGAATAATTTTACATTGTTCATGACTTATATCGTAAAGATATTCTTGTTCTGCATTTACCGTAGGTATAAGATGTCTGAAAATTCCACATTGAAAAATTGTACGATGAATTTCGATTTTACATTGTATGATATGAATGTCTCCAAAATCTGCTACTTGGATTAATTCTATTGTGACATTTGATGCGTTTACTGGTGTGTCGTGAAAATAGCACGCTCCAGAATCCAATAAAAAGAATGTTGTAATATTTGGAGTTGATAAACCGCAATCATATCCAATTATTGCTTGATTGAGGTTAGAAAAGGTAATAAAAATTAGTATTTTGATGAGCATGATTGCGATGTTCCTAAAACAGAAAAAAAATGTTAATTTTATTATTGATATAAAATTAACTTGTTAGCATGAACTGTGTTTGGTTTTCCTCTATAGTTAATGTCAATGTTACTATTTTCGTTAACATTTAATATTTCAAAAGGACCAATATTATCATCTTCTTCCAATTTTCCAGGTTTTGGCTCTTTTGCTAACCATACTTTATCACCTATTTTAAAATCTACGGGATTTAAGAATCTATCATAATATTTTTTTGATTTTTCTTTTAATAATATTAAATTCTCTTATTCCGAAGCAGCAATTTCGCTCATATTCGTAACTAAATTTTCTATGTAATTATTAAAAGTTGGAATTTGTTCAAATTTTTTTTGAGGTTCACTAGACGGTACTCTAGGAGAATAAGCAAAAAAAAGTTCATGGGAAGTAAATTTATGACTTGTATTTATAGATGTGTTATGATGAAATTGAGCTAGTTCTAATAAACTATCCTATTCAATTTTCTTAGTCGAAAATTTTTTCAAATATTCACACAACGGATCATGTGCTATTTCTAAAGAACAATTGGATTCAGGCGAGAAAGAAGTAATTTCTAATTTTGAAAATTTGAATCTACGTGCGATAGTCTTTAGCATTTTGCTAGTAAAGTTTGTACCTTTATCCGTTAAAACGATTTTTGGTGAAATAAAAATACATATAAATCTTTTTGTAAAAGCATCAGCTACTGATTCTGCAATCCATAGTACAAATAATTTTCTACTTTCAAAATTTACAATATCAATCTCATTTTTGCTTAAATGATCATTCCAAATTAATTTATTATTTTCGATTAACTTGTCAGTATTTTGAACAAAATATTTTTTTTTGCACTGTAATTAAATGCACAACATTATTTTCTTGAAACTGGATGTAATTACTTGAAAAAATAATGTTTTGTGGTCTGTGTACAGGAATCACATTCTCTTAAATTTTGATTTTTTTTTCTTATTGCTTATTTTATCTTTTAGACGAATACGTTCATCGTTTAACTTTTGGATTTTCATGTCATTTGTTGGTACTGATTTTGCGATATTTGTTAACTCTGATTCTTTAGCCTTTGGAGCCCTTGTAATTACGTTTATCTGAATATACTCTATAGGATTTCTTGATAATGCGTCCGAATTAGTATTTTGCTTACCAGGTTTATGTTTACATCATAATCATAATCTAATAATTTTTGAACTCTGTACTATTATCGGCTGACTTTAATTAGTGTAAAGGCTTGTGGTCAGTTACTATTGTGAATTTATTTCCATATATGTAATTTCAAAAGGTTTTTACAGCAAACATTATAGCTAAAGCTTCTTTTTCATAAGTATGATAATTTTTTTCTGTAGCTTTCAAAACTCTAGAGGCGTAGGCGACTGGTTTTTCCTGTTGGAACAACATGGCGTTTAAAGCGACCTGGCTCGCATCTGACGTAATTACAAAAGGTTTTTCCATGTCGGGAAATTCTAATACGGGAGCTGTACATAGAGCTTCAACTAACTCATTAAAAGCTTCCTGTTTTTCAGCATCTCATGAAAATTTTATATCTTTTTGTAATTATTTGGTAAGTGGTTTTGCTATGTTTGCAAAGTTGTTTATGAATCTTCTATAGTAACCTGCAAGCCCTAAAAATTCTCGAATATTTTTAACATTTTTGGGAATTGGGAATTTCTTAATAGCTTTTACTTTTTTTCTCAAAACGTGTCCTAAAAATACTATTTCTTTCTGTAAAAATTTACATTAACTTGATTTTAATTTTAATCACGCCATTCTGAGTCTTTCTGCAACTAAATTAAATATTTTGTTGTGATCCAGTAATGTATTTCCAAAAATTATAATATCATCGATATAAACATCACAAATTTTACCTGCTATTAGATCTCCTAAAATTTCTAGCATTATTCTCTGAAAAATTCTTGGCGCGTTCGTTAAACCAAATAGTAAAACTAAAAATTCAAAAGCTCCCAAAGAATGTACTCTTAAAGCTGTTTTATGAATATCGGATGGCTTCATTTTTATCTGATGGAAGCCTGAAGCCATATCTATTGATGTATAGTATTTATTCTTACCTACGGCGTCAACCATTTCGATTATATTGGGTAATAAAAATAGATCTGATATTATTTTCCCGTTTAACTTCCTATAATTAATTACTAAACGCTATCTTTTTTTCCATCACTACCTGGCTTCTTACTAACAAGAAAAGCCGGAGCATTAAAGGACTTTTTGAAGATGTAACAAGTTTGTTGTTTATTAATTTTTTTGTTTCTTCAATAGCTATTTGTTTTGGTTAATATGGCAAAGGAAATTATTTGACTTATACTGGTTTATCATCCATCAAATTTATTTCATGTCTTCTATATTGCATAATCCTAATTTTTCCCCTTTCAACCAGCAAATATTCTCATTTTTTATAATAAAGTCTTCTATGATTTTTCTTTTTCGCCTTGATAAATGCTGTAAGGGTTTTTTCTCAAGAAGTTTCTTTCATCGCAATTCTTCTTCTCTAATCGTTAGGTTTTCCTGCATATTATTTTGATTTTCTACATTATAATTAGTTAAAGCAATTGTAACGAGCGCACTATCGATGTGCTCGTATTATTTAAATACGCGAGTAATCCGCACCGTGTGGAGCCGGTGCGCGAATTGGGAGTTGCGCGGATCGAGAGAGAGAGAGAGAGATAGAGAGTGTATAAGTGTCCGCGAGGAAGAGAGGCCAGCTCCAGTAAACGAGCTTCATCGCCAACGCCGACACGCCCCTAACTGCAGTTGAGCAGCATCGGCGATCGAGGCCTACCTCTTCGTCGCCTGCCGGACGCTACGAGAGATAGATAGATAGATAGATATAATATTTATTTGTAAATATTTACAAAAAAGTTTTTACATATATAATTTACATTTTAATGTCACACGTTGTCAGTTTCTTAAAATTACATATCACGTCGTTACTTAACTAAAATTAATTGCACATATGTGAAGTCAGGTATATAAAGTATTGCACTTTGTTGTCAGTTATAAAATTTGTTTTTTCTAAATCGTACTTATTATACCTATCAGTCGCTTGAATAAAATTATATACATACATTAACAATCGTTTCCATTCATACTAATAAATACATGCATACTTTTTTAAAATTGTTTTGTCAAATTAATAATTAAATACATTCACACTTAATTAACACTAAAAATATTTAATAAATAAATAAATAAAATAATAAATAAATACGTCGAATACATAAATAAACAAGATAAATAATTAAATTAAATAAATAAATAAATAAATTTAGATAAATAAATAAATAAATTTAAATAAATAAATAAGTTAAATAAATAAATAAATAAGTTTTAATAAATAAATAAATTAAATAAATAAGTTTTAATAAATAAATAAATTAAATAAATAAATAATTTAAATAAATAAAAAGCCTAAATATATAATCGACTCATTTTTATCTCTAAACATACTCCTCACCATGTAATTGTTTAAGGTGCCTGCTAAACGCCGTTTTAAATTTACACAAAGATGGCAGGCACCTCACACTGCTCGGGAGCGAATTCCAGAGGTGCGCACCTTGAACTCTGAATGAAAAAAGGCCCTTATCGGTGCGCGACCCCGGAACCGAGAGCTCTTTCATACCACCCCTACTTGAAGTCCTAGCCTGGTTTTTTTCAAAGAGGGCAGTAAGATACGGTGGCTGCCGCATGACAACCGCTTTGTAAAGCAGCAGCCCCATAAAATACTCCCTCCTCACCTTCAATTCTAACCAGTCCAGTTTTTTCCTGTAGGCGGTGATATGCTCATCCCGCCTAACACCACATATGTATCTCACACATGCATTCTGCAGACGTTGTAGTCGTGTCTGGAGCTCCCCTGACACATCAAGAAGAACCACTGAGCAATAATCTAAGTGAGGTAGTACCAGTGCACATGCCAGCTGCTTCCTCAGTATCTCTGTGGTGCTTGAACGGAAAAGTTTTAAGCTATACAGAGCCCTATTTACCTTTCTACTGACCGCATTCAGTTGCGGCTTCCATGTCAACCCTCCGTCCATCACCACGCCGAGGTTGGTGACTGTATCGACAAAGGGAACGTGTACGCCGGTCTGTATCTCAATGCCTTGCAAGTCGAGGCTCTGAACCTGTTTGATGTTGTGATCAGATCCAAAAATGATCGCCTTTGTCTTGCCGACATTGAGGCGCAGGCCAGCTGACGTTGCCCAGTTCGACACTGCTTGTGCTACAGCCGACATGCGACCGATACCATCACGAAGACCTTTCAGGGTCACTTGTGTGTAGGTTTGCAAGTCGTCAGCGTAAAGTATGTGTTCGACACCATCTAAGTCGAGTGCGTCTTGTAAGTCGTTTATGTACAGGCTGAAAAGCAGGGGTCCCAGGACTGAGCCCTGTGGAACGCCAAGATTGGTGGTTAGCCAACCTGAATCCCCGTTTGTGATTGTGACGACTTTCTGTCGTCTCCCCATGATATATGACTTAAGCCACACGAGAACACTCCTGGAGAATCCCATGCGCATCAGCTTACGCAGCAGTTTAGTGTGTGAGATGGTGTCGAATGCTTTGCTAAAATCAAACATTAACAAAATAGTCAATAGTTTTTTGTTGTTGTCAATGCCTGATCTTATGTCCTCCGTCAGTTTCAGTAGTGCTGTCTGTGTACTGTGATTCTGTCGAAAACCAGTCTGCATCGGGTCCAAAGTATTATTTTCTCGTAAGAAGTTGGTTATTTGGTCGTGTACGATTTTTTCAAGGACCTTAGAAAGGAAACTCAGCAGGGCAATTGGTCGGAAATCTGACACCGTAGATGGGACAGGTTTCTTCTTCAAAGGCACCAACCGAGCTCCCCTCCAAGCTCCCGGAAAAATGCCACTGGACAGAGAGGAGTTAAAGATCTTAACAATATGATCTCCCACAAACGGAAGAGCCTTAGCCACTATACTTTGGGGAATGTCGTCTTCCCCTCTGGCTTGTGATGAGAAGTGGGCAACAGCCAGAACCACGTCCGAGAAGCTGACTTCTCGGAAAACAAAACCGTCATCACTGGCAGTGGTCAGGACGCTGTCAAGTTCTTCATCACCCTCATTTTGGGAGATCGACACCCCTGCAAAGTGGGCATTGAGCTCTTCCGGTGAGAAACCATGAAGCTCCTCTCTTGTCTTTGGCAGAAGGCCCAGAGCCTTGAGCTCTTTCCAGATATCTTTCTTATTATTAATCGCTTCAGAAATTTTATTTTGTAAAAATCTTTCCCTTGTTTCCTTCGTTCGTAATTCAGCTTCAGCTGCAAGGCCCTGATACTCCCGCCACAGTCTGTCGTCATTGGTCCTCGAATAGCGTCTTCGTACGGAGTCACGTTTTTTGTAAAGATGTATTAGCTCAGCATCAACCCATGGTGGATTTGTTTTCTTTTTCGGTATGAATTCTTTTAACGGTGCAATTTTATCTATCACAGCCATGAGGTTGACACTGAGGCACTCTAATTGACTGTCAACACTCGCCGCGGGACCATCGATCCGCGACCAATCACAGTCAGCTAGGCGGGACAGGAGGTCGTCTTGCTGGATCGACTTAAAATCCCTGTAGCTGAATGATTCAACCACAGGGGATGCAGCAGTTTCGACCCCAATCTCGACCTCTATGATGTTATGATGACTGGGAAAAGGCGCCGGCCGATTGTCCCTGCTCAGTACAACGTCATTATTGTCTGTCAAGATCACATCAATCCACGTGTGAGAATCCGTGAGATGATGAGTAGCACCATGATCAATTATTTGAAGGTTAAGATCATCAGCCAACCGTCTAACAAATTTCGCATCGTCTGACGTTCCGAGTAGGTTCGCATTCAGATCTCCCATAATAATTTTGTGACTAAAGTCTTGAGTATGTATCGTCAGTTTGTCTATTAAGTCCGAGCCCTGTAAAAACGGTACGTGTGGTGGTCTGTATATTAAAGCAACAAAGACGGGGGGAAGGCTGCCCTGCTGAACACTGCACATTAAATATTCAGGTATAAATGGTCTGCCCTCCTGTGTTGTTGGAGAACTGCTTAGTAAATTTGCCTTGAAAGTGTTATGAATGTACAGGACTAGCCCGCCTCCTAGTTTGTTGCGATCAAGTCTAAGTAGTGAGTAGTCATCGATCTGAATGAGATCACTCCCAACATCAGGGTCAAGGTGGGACTCAGCAACCCCAAAGAGATGGTAGGTAGGACGAGCTGAAAGGTGTTGTTTAATCATGCCAATGTGCCCCTTCAGTGAGGTAACATTGACAAAACCTGCCCTCAGTCCCTTACAGTGAACCCCCCCAGCAGTGTCTGCGGATAGTCAATTTTTTGCAGCAGTTGACGGAATTACATTATTATCAATTTCGATTTCATTATCAACAGTTTTTTTTTCAGTATTTACAGTTTGAGATGGTTGATTAATGGCATATGATGCCACAATTGTCTGTAAATCAGCCGCAGATGAAAATTCATGAGAGACATCGCCATCGCGCCTCTTCACCAGGAAACGGCCCCCTCTATGCCAAACATATTTAAAATTAAGTCTCATCGCAAGGGCCTTGAGACTTCTATATTTAATAAAACATTCTTTTGTTAACAATTCATTTATAAAAATTTTCCCATTTATAATCCCATCCCTTGTGTCCTGGTCAAGAGCTGCAATGTCGACATCTCTAGCATGAAAGCCAGTGATAAGCTTTTTGGCTCGCATTATTCTCTCGCCTAACGCACTGCTGGAAAGGGTAACAACCCATGGTGACCTTCTACGTTCGCTGTTTGTATCTGCTAATGCCGCAGCTGTCGATTCTTCTGACCGAAGCAGGCGTGTGCCTATTATATCAATTTTTTGTGTTGATGGAAGGACACGGCACAGTATCGCGTGTGCGACGTCAACACGCTTAGAGACATCACCGTCGAAAATGTTTGAAATAATGAGCTCCGTATTACCGCTTTTAATGTTTTTACTGTGCATTGTCCCCCCATCAATCGTTTGCACCCGCGTGCTTCGTGCAGGTGATGCCGCAGCGTTAGCATTGTCGTTATTATAATTGTTCAAACGCCTAGACATTTTATTTCTACTATTTACAATCTGGATAAACCCGTCATTATTGCTTTCACAATTGTCAATTGTTTCGCTTATATCACTATAATTGTCAAGTAAGGTACTATTCGTAGCAGACGCATTATTATTAGCAGTATTACATTTTTTTGTACTTATAAGAGAAACGGTATTGTTTTGTGTACTGGGTAGTACTGCGATTTTTTGGAATTCTATTTTATTTAGTATGAGTTTGTTATCTTTTTGGATGTTCTCAACATTTCTTTCAATTTTCTCAATAGTAGTAGTATATACAGAGGTAAAATCTTCTTTTGTTATTATTTTTTCTATTTTTGTTATTATTTCCTTGTTGTCAAGTTCAACTCTATTGATTTTGTTTGTTAAATTTAGGAAATCGTTTTCAAAAGTGTTTAATACAAGATTATCAATTTTAGTCTGTGACTCGAGATTTGTCTGCTCTAGATTATCGATTTTATCAATTAACATATTGTAATGTACCTCTGTATTGGTCAATAAAGTGTTCGTTTCTACGTTATTGTCATGTAATTTTTTATTTTTAATTTTTAGGTTATCTATTTCTTGATAAAGCACTTGCTTCTCCTTTTTCATCTCCTCCAGCTGGGAGTGTTGTTTCGACAGTTTTTCCTCAATTTTTTGCAGCTTAGAGTCAATTGAAAGTGCTAAAGTATGTATTGCTGGTAACGTATTTAGCCTATTTACAATTGCCTCCAATCTGCCTTCAATAGAGGTGCAATGTCTAGCAAGTGCATTATCAATGTTTCTTGAAGTAGAATTCGCGTACTCCACTAGGCAGGAGACCGTTGTTCCCTTTTTTAACGCGGTACTATCTAGCATACGGATGACTGACGCATTTATATCATTAATACTGCTGTTATTTTTGGAGAAGGAGGACTGTGAAGTATTATTAGCTCGGTCCGCATTCTTGGCCGTGACGTCACTCGGGGATTCCCCACTGTGCTCTGCTCCTATACTGGAAATGGGCGGGCCTAGTGACGTCACAGGAGACTGTGAGGCCAACCGGAGTAGGCTGCTGGTGGGGGCGGGGCTTAGCCCCTGCAACGGAGAGAGTGAGGAGTTGGTGGGCGCGGCCTTGCTCGCCTGATTGGTGCGAGCAGCTGTTGCAGGCCTTTTATTGGCCGGAGTGGACGCGGCTAGCTCCTTCTCTTTCCCACTCATATTTTTGCTGGCGTTCGTCGCGCGCGCGACTGCCGACTCGAACATCGACCTCTTCGAGTCGATACATGCCTGGCACGCTACCGCTTTAGTATGTAGCTGCAATGCGTTCCTTTGTACGCGGGTAAGCACTGCAAGAGGCTTGCACGCCGGATGGTAAGTAATATCGCATATGCAGCACTTACGTAGCGAGTTGCTGCTCCTAGGAACCTCCCCGCAGATGGCGCAGTTGTCGACCATGGTGTTAGTGGCGACAAAGATGAGTCGTGGAAGGTACTGATGGTGTGTCTAGGATGCAGCAGGTGTCGCCTCGGTGGTCACGTAGTTGTAGTTCGAGTCGGCAGATGGCGCCTTGATAGTATGGCGCTGCGTGCTGTGTGTCCAGAATGAAGTGGTACCTCTGGATTATGCTTCGTGCTTGGCTCCCGCCACTCTGCCGTATTCACCTCTCTTAACCTCAAAAAACACCTGGCCGGGTGTTGTTGCTTGGATGTTGAAAACTGTGCCGATGGACCAGTGGAAGCTGTGATTTATTATCACAGCTATGGTTGGAATGTTCCACTGTGCAGGCACCACAACAGACCGGCTCACAGGCGCAGGAGGCAGCAGAGTGCGGTGTAAAAGCAGGAACCAAAACACGAGCAGGTGCAACTAGCACACGCGCGACACACGAGAGAGAGAGAGAGAGAGAGAGAGAGAGAGAGAGAGAGAGAGAGAGAGAGAGAGGGGGAGAGAGAGATAGAGAGAGAGAGAGAGATAGAGAGAGAGAGAGAGAGATAGAGAGAGAGAGAGAGAGAGAGGGAGAGAGAGATAGAGAGAGAGAGAGAGAGAGAGAGAGATACGGAGAGAGTAGCAGCGAGCTCTTCATCGGCGCTCCCGTAGGATATAGCCGCTTATAAAAGTAAGTTTTTACATTGTACTCGCGGCGTAGAAAAGGAGGCTCAGGGAAGCCGTGGCACGGCCGATTGTGTTTTCCCGGACACAATCGCATATAACTCGATAAGTATGCATTTTAGAGAAAAAATGTATACTTACAAATTTGTTCGTTATGAAATTTTATACAAGATAGAGTTGGTCCGATATCCGTAGATTTGAAATGTTCGCTGCAAAATGCTTGAAAGTGCAAAAAAAGTAGGTAAAAAACAAGGTAATTTTAAACTATTTATTTAACAATGAAAACATAACCCAATCACGCCATAAATTTAGACAAAAGTACTTGACTGCAATACAAAACGAGAGCCGGAAGGCCGATGAAGATCGAACTGACAGTTTTTGCATAATGCAATTGTTAAGTAACTTACGAGGGTAGTTCAATAAGTCTTTAGAATAAAGTATAAAAACAATTTTTTTTGGGTAAATTTTTTTTTATTTTTCAACATAATCTCCTTGGAGCTCTATACACTTGGTCAATCGCTTTTTAAGTTTTTTTAATCCTTCAGAAAAGTGCGTTTTCGGAAGTTCCTCAAAATAAGCACTTACAGAGGCAATGACGTCTTCGTTGTCCGTAAATCTCTCTCCACCGAGCCATTTTTTCAAGTTTGGAAATAAGAAAATGTCACTGGGGGCTAAATCTGGTGAATACGGTGGGTGTTCGACCAATTCGAATTTTAGTTCTTCAATTTTAGCCATTGAAACGAAGCATGTGTGAACTCGGGCGTTGTCGTGATGAAAGAGAATTTTTTTTCTCGCCAAATGTGGTCGTTTTTTTTTAATTTCTTCTTTCAGCTGCTCTAATAATGATGCATAATACTCACCAGTAATTGTTTTACCCTTTTTCAAGTAGTCAATAAGTATAATTCCACGTGCATCCCAAAAAACTGTAGCCATAACCTTACCAGCTGACTTTACGGTCTTTGCCTTCTTTGGAGCTGGTTCGCCTGTGGAAATCCACTGTTTGGATTGTTCCTTTGTCTCAGGAGTGTAGTGGTGTATCCATGTTTCATCCACAGTCACAAATCGACGAAAAAATTCCTCAGGATTCCGACTTATGCGCGCCAAAAGAGCCTCAGAGGCGACCACTCTATTGCGTTTATTCTCAGCTGAGAGCAAACGCGGCACCCATCTTGCCGATAGCTTTTTCATGCCTAATTTTTCATGTAGAATTGAAACAACTGCACCTATAGATATCCTTGTGGCCTCAGCTAACTCACGCACTTTTAATCTTCTATCCTTCAACACCATATCGTGGATTTTATTGATGATTTCGGGAGTAGTTGCTTCTACGGGCCTTCCTGAACGTGGTTCGTCACTTATTGATGTACGACCACGCTTAAATTCATTTACCCAGTTATAAACCGTTGCTAAGGCAGGGGCAGATGTGCCATGAACTGAGTCCAATTCATTTTTTATCTTATATGGAGTTAAACCCTTTAAATGAAAATGTTTAATATTACCGCTCTGAACTCGTTTTTTTCCATTTTTCTTAACAAGCAATTTTTTTTTTTTCAATTGGTTATAAAAACACGTAAACTCAGAAGATGTGGACTGTGACTGCACCATATATCTAGTCGGGAGTGGTGCTGACTGAAAACAGATGATTTGGAGCGATTCGCGCGCCATCTGTTGGTCATTCTAAAGACTTATTGAACTACCCTCGTACCTGGAAAAAAGACCTTTTTTTTAATTTTGTACCAGGCTCAAAGTTATGAATATTTTTATGCGCCCGCACTTTTACACCTTCTTGGACCCTTAAACTATCATATATAATTGCTATCTCAACCATTTTTCAATTTTTAATAACTTTTTGAGCGGTTTTAAAAAGTTTGGAAATTTTGGCTTTTAAACAAATAAGCCTGTGAAGCGGGATTTGCGAGTGGGAAAAAACCGGAAAGAATAGAAAAATAGAACTCGGAAAGACGTTTCTTTTAAAAATAAATCATCCAATTCGGTTCAGTATATGTTGAAATATTAACTTCCAAAGTCGGGAAGGGTATGCGGCGTAACGGTTATTGATGTAACAATAAATTATATACCAATCGATAGGTTTTTCCGAGATGTTTTCGTATCTGTTTTCAAAAATTACATTGCACGTATGCATCACGCACAAAAATTTGCATAAACAAAATCGGCGTGCTCGCTTCAGGATGATATATCTCGGCTTCTACTGCACGGATTTTGACGATTTTTTAAAAATTGGGATAGAAAAACGAGAGGATTTCAATTTTTATACTTACACTTATCAATTTTTAAAAATTAACAATCGGTTTACACTTATCAATTTTAAAAAATAACAATATCCTTATTGGGCATATATTGTTCATTGTAAATTAGTATTAAATTGAAGAATTAATGCGTAATAATGTTATAAATTAATATAATTGTTATTTAATGCATATAGTATTTTGGATAACAGGAGATAAGGTATGAATAATCGTAAAATATTGACAATTTCATTAAATTTACATAATTTACAGAATTTATTTATAATACAAGTTCATTTATTACATTAATTGGCATACTTTTTTTTACACGGAATTTTGTCGTCGCTGTCTTCGTTGTCGGAAACGCATTCGTTAGCTGTTAATATGTCTGTATTTACATGGAATTGTACATCATTGTCGCCATCAATATCAAGTTCGCTACTATCTTCTACATCTAGATTACTGTCTAATACATTTTCTTCGTAATTTTTACAAGTTTGATCGTGGCATCCTGCATAATATTCGGAACATTTTAATCCGTATTTTACACAACTACAAGAATTTGTGCAGCCCTTTGTACATTTACAACTGATGTCTCGTAATATATTGTCAGGAACTAGTAAATCAGTTGTATATTTTGGTTGTAATTTATTATCCCTAACACTCCAACCCCATTGCGCCGGGTCCAACGAATTACCAAGCCATTGTTGCACTTGATAATATGCTCTAAACGTATGCTGTTTTGCAGCTAATTCAGTTGACGGAAGCATAGCTAAATTAAAAGCTTTCTTCGTAGAGCTACTTTTAAAACATAAATATCTTAGATCATTTAATTGTAAATTACTAGATTTCCTGCCCCCATACATACCTGCAATGATTTTTGAGCCGGCGTTTTCAATTTCTTGTGCAGTTGCATTTGTTTTATTAAAAATTAAAGCTTCTTCAATTAAGCTTGTATTTTTTTCTAATAATTTTATAATTTTAGCTTTTTCTTGTTTGAAAAAAGCAGATGTAGTATCACATCCAGTGACAGCGTGAATAAAAGCAATCAGATTTTTTAAATTTTCACCGATAAGAAATGTGGAACTGTAAAGCCTTTCAGCTGTTTTTCCTTTACTTGGTTTTAAGAAATAAATTTTCTTATCTACAGGCGCTCTTTGCGTTAAAATTACTAATACATCTATATCTTCAGCTACAATAATGGCTGGCTTTTCGTCGGTGGCTAGATTTATAGCGGTTTCAACAATTAGAATATCAGCGTCTTATTGAGCTTGCTCAGTACGATATCGAGCGGCTTACAATTTTTCTCGTAAATATAAAATAAATCGATTTTTGTTGCGATCGTTCGATAAAAATTTCTCTTGCGATGTTGATGCAGTCATGGACAAATGAAATTGTATTTCTGCACATAAATTTCTAGCCTGTCGACGTAATCGTTCTGCACCTTTAGTACTACTTTTTAAATTTTTAGGGTAACCATCAAATATGATAAAGCTATTGGCAGCGTAATATTTAGTTACATAAGTTACATAACGATCAAGAATCACTTCAAAAGTTTCTTTTTGTGGCCACACAACCTTATGCAATAAAAATCCTCCATCAATTACATGATAAAAATAATCTAACGATGGCTCGTCGTACATAAGTTGAAAATGATCATACAATTTAGATTTCTCAGTTTTACGCATTATACCATTGTCAAACATAGAAAGTGGATAAGGCTCCAATTCATATGCAAAACAATCTTTCAGCTCGGTTTTACCCATTGCTATACTAATTCTTTGAAATATTAATGCAGGGTTGATAATGACATTTTCATTTTTTAATTTAATAGAATGAATAGCTTGAAGAGGCATTACTCGATTTTTTCGGTGAAATTTAAGCGCGTTAAAATTATTTCCGACAATATTATTCATAATTTTTAACCCGATATCCAGAGCATTGTGACAATTAATATTTTCATTACATTTAATGCCTGAGCTAAGTAAAACAATTGCATCAGAGACTACGAATGGATCATAAGAAGCGAGAAATTCTAACATTAAATCTAACGCACGATTGTCTTCTTGAATTCGTGAAGGTCTAGCATCACCGTGTTGCTCTGAAGTAGTAAAAGCTACATTACAAAAGAATTGCATTAAATTACTGACATCGATAAGGAAAGGCATTGTCAATACCCATTTCGCAAGAACTGAATCAGTTATTCCTCGACCGTATGTAAGCCCACCGCTGCTTTTCATTGAACGCATCAAAACTTGTTCTATAGACATATCAGACCAAATGCCGCTCCAAAATTTATCTGATCTTCTAATAGTGAAAAAGCCATTTGTCGAAAATTTTTCATATTCTAGTGGATCCATTTCTTTTCGAGTACATACATGTCTTGCAAATATAGTTGACAAGATTTCGCGTATAAATAATGTCCACTGGCATGGAAAAATGGCAACATTTTTCGAACGCATTCGAGGTGTAACTTCCAATTACCCATTCTTTCAGCCTGAATAAACTGTTTCATCACTGTTACCATGTCATAGTATTGCAGCCATAATTTCGCAGTTGGGCCACACTGTTTCAATTCTTCAACATGTCTTAAAAACTTATTATAAATATTCAAAAAATTTTCTTCGTCAATGCTTGTTAAAGTACTATCTTCTAAAGTCAATTTATTATCTATAAGTGCGTTTTCATCATTCGTTAAATCAAAAGAAGATAACATTATTTTTCCTAAAGCCTAGTGAGACAAAATATGGCCACTGACAGCTCTTGAATAAGCATGACCGTTCAAAATTTTGTCAACAGAATTTTCGGAAAAAATTGTACAAAAAAGCTCTTTAAGACCGCTTCCATCCATAATAAATCCAATAGTTCCCATAAACGACATTAAAAGATTAAATCCACCTAATCTAACAATTACTGAAGATAACTCGTCCTTACAACATTCTATTATTTCTCCAGCTTCGTAATACAACGGTTGATCAAAAGTGACAAAGCAATACTTTTGGTCTATTTCACTACTTTTTAAGCGAGCCAGATTCAAAACAGTATAAATAGTATCATAATTACTCGGCTGAGCATTGACAATCGGTAAAAAAAGTATTCTGCTTTTTGCATAACTTAAGTGGTTGGTTATAGATTCCATGTAGCCGTTCCACCCCAGAAAATCTGTAAAATATCTATGCTTGCCGTAGAGCCATAGAAAATCAGTTTTAGATAATTTTATGTCAAGTGATACAGGGCGTATTTTATCTAAATCTTGAACAATGATATTTTCCATTCCAGAACGACTAGGTTTGTGAAATATTTCTAAATCAATTTTACCGAATCTTCCGATTTCTTGAGAACGTGTTCGTAAGGATAATCTATTAATGAACTTGTTTGATGTCACTTAACTATGCGGAGTCACGATTTGAATGCCGCCCATTGCGTGAAAAGTGTTGCGCTCATCAATAGTATTGACATTGTGGTCTGCATTATCAAAAACAAATTGGGTATACTTATTATTATAAGCATTTTGTTGCGGATGAGCTAATAAAGAACTTTCAAAAAGTTGAGTTTCGTCGTAAGAGCAACAAAATCCTAAAGAATTTAAAATTCGTATAAGATCTTTGGATCCATATTTTTTGTTAAGCATGCTGCCTGAAGCAACCTGAAGACAAGATACAAAATATCTCGGACGAGTAGCTGCTATTATGCAGTGAGCAACAGAAGTTATTTTAGTTTCATAATTTGAATCGGAAAATTTATTCTTGAGGATTATTTCATTCAATAATACTTTTAAAGTTTCTGGTATATCGGGATCCACATTTTCGAGAAAGCAGTCTGGTGCAGGATACTGATTGGTGTCGTAAACTTTTGAGCGAATATCTTCTAAAATTATTTTTGCAGCTGTTTTAACTACTCTAAGATGCTTTAATTTTTCGTCACGGTTTTTGTTGTTATACCAATTTTCAGTTAAAATTTTACCACACATGTTAGTGAATGATAAATTAGGCCCTTCTTTAGAATAATGTAAGATAACGTCGTCGCCAAATGTTTTAGTTAATTTTTTTTTTCAAATATCTCATATCGGGTCACGTATCCCCGTCGAAATTGGCAAGTATAGCTTTTAAGCTAAATTGGCATTCCATTTTATTGGAAAGAATGTACTCACAAATAAATTTGGCAGCTTTAGAAGTGTCTGTATCTAGGCCTTCAGATGACTCTCTTCTTGTTACAAACAAATTTTTGTTGCACGTGTCATGTTATCTTGCGTCGATAGCCCTTAAATCTCTGATACTGCTTATTCTGTTAATAACATCGATGCAGATTCTGTTCCTAGATTTTTTTAAATTTTCTATAAGAGTGTCTCTAGTATGAACGAATTTGTATGAACTAATCGAACGATTCTTCGCCTACTTGCAGGGTACTTTTTTCGTTTTTCAATAAAATTATCGGACGCATCTTCTCCGTATATAAAACATAGACTTGCAAAATTGAAACTTTCCGTTGATCGCGTGTCGTGCATACTTTCATTCAAATTTTCTAATCCACGTAGATAAGCTACAAGTTTTGTCTCATTAGTATAAGTTTTTGCACAATTCTCGTGTATAGTTATCGAATTAAACTTTCTCAATGTCAAATATTTCTTATTCTGTCTTCTGAAACTTGATTGTATGTAATTCTTCATGCCTTCTTTTGGAATTGTTATGAATACAAAGAGACTCGACAGCGGCGGGTGAATAGTGGGGAGACCGATATTTTCAATAGAGGCTGCGCGATGTTCTAGAAAGTGACCAGGTGTTGATAGGCAGATAGATGGTGTAGTCTCAGTACACAAGCACACACAGATATCTACTCTGATTTGAAAAATAAGTTTGTTTCTAGTTGTACCCACAATAATTTCTCGGAAACTGATTAGCTGTTGCTTCGATGGATACTGCTTGCAAACTAATTTACGTATGGATGTATACGATGTATATGGTCTGTGTACCACTGTTAGTTCGTGTCAGGGTAAGGCTAATTCGGGAGGGGGGAGTGGGAAGCTTAATGAGGGTCCGTCTAGACACCTGGAGACACCGTGTAATTTACTTTAAGTTTGCATCTTAGTGCATCGTTAATATCTAAGATAATAAATTAAGGGATAAGGTAATTTGAAAGCAATTATAATTTATGATGCAGAAGACAGACAGACACTCGTACAGATTATCCGACGCCAGTGGGTATTAGCGCAGACAGTCGAATTGATCGGAAACTTCCCCGGAATATCTGAATGTCTTTTCAATTTTTTACATGGGCTGTGCAAATAATTTATTAAAAATTAGTATACTTCATATATAAGCAAAATTAAACTGTTGCCTTGCAACACAAAGTAACAAAACAAAGTCATAAATGATCCCAAAGTATATATGTTTATGGCTTCTACGAATATAGCAACAATAAAATAGTTTTGGCCTGAAATTTTTCAATTTAATACTAATTTATAATGAACAATAAATGCCCAATAAGGATATTATGATTAGCACTAATTTTCAGCAAAATTTAAAAATGCTTGATTATGAAAAACGACCACCGATTGTTTATTTTTTAAAATTGATGTTGCGTCGCAACATCTCTCAACGCATTCTCTTATAAATACGTTGCTTCTGCGCCTGCGCGCGCAATAAGCGTGTGTGTGTGTGCATGTATGTAAGCGCGGCGATCGCACCGCTCGGGGCGATCGCTTGAACTCGCTGGCTTGACAGCCAGTTAACGGCCAGACCGGATCGCGTGCGGAGCTCCCTCGCGTCTCTATCTTTTCGAGTACGGTTTGTGTGTCCTTGCGCACGTGCTCTCAGCTCATCTAGAGCTCCGTGTACCAACGGGTGCATATTCTGCACATTACTCGGCCTCGTGCTCCGTGTACTAACGGGTGCATACTTTGCACATTACTCGGCCTCTTCTAGGTCTTACCGCTGCTGACGGTGTGCTCGCTAGCACAATCAGCAATCTTTATCTGTGTGATTGAATGCATGTGAACACTTGTGTGTGAATGCGTTTGATGCATGTGCGCGTGTACTCGCCCGGCGTGCGGTCACTTTCGCGTGATTTATTGTTATCATAGTGTATCTCTAGTGTTTGAATAAATTCAGGGTTTTTTATGCCGAAAGGCTTTTTCCCTTACATAGTCGTAATCATTAAGAAACACCTAAAAGTCATCTTCCTTTCCAGTTAATTCAAGTCAATAGAAATATTTAAAGTCAAATTAATAAAAAACAGTAACTAGGCCTCTTTGTGCTTCCCACAAAAGGCCAAGAATCTTCATGGTGCCTCCTGTGAGGTAGAAATCTCTACCTCTTTTTCAACTTGTTTCCGCGGAATTCAAAGAAAGGGTGACCGCGCGAAGTGTGCAGTGCGCGCGTGAACGTGAGGAATCAAGGGGAAATCGAAGGCGTGCGCGTGCGACTTGTCGTTGCACGACCTTTCTTTTGTCTCTACCTCCCCCCGTTTCGACCTCGCGCCAACAACAAGTCGACGCAGCGGTGCATCAACACAGCGGCGTAACAACACACAGTCGTCGGCCGCCTCGAGATTCAACTTTGCCGTTGCTTCCGACCAGGGGGACTTCATGCTGCCGGCCATCAGCCTCGATTCGGCGAAATTAAGATAAGTCTATTTACTTCCTCGACTGCATATTAGACGCGCGTACAATTATTCCTATTGTGTCGATATACGTGTGCAGTGCGCGCGTGAACGTGAGGAATCAAGGGGAAATCGAAGGCGTGCGCGTGCGACTTGTCGTTGCACGACCTTTCTTTTGTCTCTACCTCCCCCCGTTTCGACCTCGCGCCAACAACAAGTCGACGCAGCGGTGCATCAACACAGCGGCGTAACAACACACAGTCGTCGGCCGCCTCGAGATTCAACTTTGCCGTTGCTTCCGACCAGGGGGACTTCATGCTGCCGGCCATCAGCCTCGATTCGGCGAAATTAAGATAAGTCTATTTACTTCCTCGACTGCATATTAGACGCGCGTACAATTATTCCTATTGTGTCGATATACGTGTGCAGTGCGCGCGTGAACGTGAGGAATCAAGGGGAAATCGAAGGCGTGCGCGTGCGACTTGTCGTTGCACGACCTTTCTTTTGTCTCTACCTCCCCCCGTTTCGACCTCGCGCCAACAACAAGTCGACGCAGCGGTGCATCAACACAGCGGCGTAACAACACACAGTCGTCGGCCGCCTCGAGATTCAACTTTGCCGTTGCTTCCGACCAGGGGGACTTCATGCTGCCGGCCATCAGCCTCGATTCGGCGAAATTAAGATAAGTCTATTTACTTCCTCGACTGCATATTAGACGCGCGTACAATTATTCCTATTGTGTCGATATACTATATATTGTACGTGACGACATATTATATATTATAATATATAATATGTTCTGATATAATATATCATTATATGCGACAATTAACTTCACCATTTATATTAAAGCATTTATCGCGCAACAGTATTTATTTATTTAATTAATTAACTCGTTTTAACTAATGTTGTTTTTTCACAATTAATTTATTAACATCTCGCGTTTGAATTAAAATTCAAACTTTATAATTTAATTGTTTAATTAATTATTTCGTTTAAACTAATATTGTTTTTTCACAATCAGTTTATTAACATCTCGCGTTTGAATTAAAATTCAAACTTTATAATTTAATTGTTTAATTAATTATTTCGTTTAAACTAATATTGTTTTTTCACAATTAGTTTATTAACATCTCGCGTTTGAATTAAAATTCAAACTTTATAATTTAATTGTTTAATTAATTATTTCGTTTAAACTAATATTGTTTTTTCACAATTAATTATTGACATCTCGCGTTTGAATTAAAATTCAAACTTTATAATTTAATTGTTTAATTAATTGTCTCGTTTAAACTAATGTTGCTTTTCACAATTAATTATTAACATCTCGCGTTTGAATTAAAATTCAAACTTTATAATTCATTTATTTAATTAATTATCTCGTTCTAACTAATATTGTTTTTTCACAATTAGTTTATTAACATCTCGCGTTTGAATTAAAATTCAAACTTTATAATTTAATTGTTTAATTAATTATTTCGTTTAAACTAATATTGTTTTTTCACAATTAGTTTATTAACATCTCGCGTTTGAATTAAAATTCAAACTTTATAATTTAATTGTTTAATTAATTATTTCGTTTAAACTAATATTGTTTTTTCACAATTAGTTTATTAATATCTCGCGTTTGAATTAAAATTCAAACTTTACAATTTAATTGTTTAATTAATTGTCTCGTTTAAACTAATGTTGCTTTTCACAATTAATTATTAACATCTCGCGTTTGAATTAAAATTCAAACTTTATAATTCATTTATTTAATTAATTATCTCGTTCTAACTAATATTGTTTTTTCACAATTAGTTTATTAATATCTCGCGTTTGAATTAAAATTCAAACTTTACAATTTAATTGTTTAATTAATTGTCTCGTTTAAACTAATGTTGTTTTTCACAATTAATTATTAACATCTCGCGTTTGAATTAAAATTCAAACTTTATAATTTAATTGTTTAATTAATTATCTCGTTTGAACTAATGTTGCTTTTCACAATTAATTATTAACATCTCGCGTTTGAATTAAAATTCAAACTTTATAATTCATTTATTTAATTAATTATCTCGTTCTAACTAATATTGTTCTTCACGATTAATTTATTAATATTTCGCGTTTAATTTAAAATCCATATTTTATAATTTGTTTATTTTACACTTAGCTCTTGTTAAACAATTTGAAATTCTTAAAATGGCTACAAAGGCCGAAAAACGCGCACAGTACATTGAACAAAAGAGTCTATCGTTAGCAAGGTCAATTAAATCTCTTCAAGATTTTTTGGAAGAAAATCCGACTGATGCACTCAATGCAGAGTGCCGTTTAAAACACATTCAAAGTGTATTCGCCGGGTACACTCAAAATCACGAGGAATTACTCGCGTTGAACCCTGACAGTCCTCGCGTCGACGCGTTTGCACAAATTGAGTCAGACTATTACGCTGTTTCGACCCAAGTACACAAATTGAAAACGCCTGTCTCTATTGCGAATTCAACTGCGCTGAATGCCACCAATCTGACATTCACAGAGAGGCATGATTTACCGAAACTTCCGGTGGTTCAAATCCCGAAATTTGACGGTCGTCACGAAAACTGGACTACGTGGAAAAATAGCTTTCAATCTTTGGTCCACAATCGCGCGGAAATCACTGCCTACGTAAAACATTCACAACTTCGTAATGTCGTGCAGGGCCTCGCCGCGCGGGTCATAGAAGAATTCGAGATTAGCGACGCGAATTACCCTCTTGCTTGGGAAGCCTTGTGCAACGCTTACGATCAGAAGCGTATCGTCGTAAACGAGCACGTTAGTAAACTTTTTACTTTACCTAAGGTCACCGAGGCCAAGTCAGATGCGTTAGCGGAGCTCATGTATACCGTGCGTCAAAACGTAAAATTGTTGCAAACGTTAGGGATTGACATCCATGAAGTAGTAATAATTCACGCATTGGAACGTAGCTTACCAAACAGCGTAAAGTCAAGATGGGTAGATCGTCTATCGAGCGACAAGCTACCTAAGTTGCAAGATCTTTATGATTTCATTCAGAACACCGTGTTCAAATTGCGTGAGATGGAAGACGGTTCTAAGGTAGGGCGAACGAATAAAAAACGGGCAGGAGACAATGACACCTTACCCTTTTCTAAGAGGAAGCAGCCTAATGCGCGCACTTTGGTCACAACGTCCAGCGCTGCAAGCGGTGCATGCGTCAAATACAAACAAGCGCACAAACTGTATTTTTGTCCGGAATTCAAAGGCCTTCAACAAAAGGATAAATGGGAGTTGATTAAAACCCATAAACTCTGCCGCAATTGCCTTTGCGCGCATTCTTCCCCTTGCTCCAGCCTTGGACGATGCAAAAAGTGCCAGAAAGACCATCACACGTTGCTTCACACTGACAAGAAATTCAAAGGCGTCAAATCTGAAAATTCTCACCCCGCGAAAGATTTTGAACGTCCCAAACCTTCTCAAACATGACTATTTTCTCGTCACACATACGCTTCTAACGCGTATGATTCAGATTCTCAACTTATGACGACTGCCGTTTTAAGATTTCAGTCATCCCAAGGACATAGTTTCATGGCACGCGCTCTTTTAGATACTTGCTCAAATGCTAACTTAATGACTTCTAGTTTCGCTTCTCGTTTACAGTTAACAACTAATCAATGTTTCGTGAACATCGGAGCAGTTGACGATGCTTGCACTGTTTCGGATAAATTCGCTAAAGCCACCTTTCATTCAACTTACAATAACATTAATTTTCAATTAAACTTCTTGATTGTACCGAAAATCGCTGATAAAGTGCCTAATGAAACTTTTCCTCGGGAAAATTTTGACATACCTAAAAACATAAAATTAGCTGATCCCCAGTTTCACATTCCTAAATCTATCGACGTTCTGTTAGCCTCAGGTACTACCTTGTCGTCTCTTGCAATAGGTCAGATAAAATTAGGTGACCATCAGTCACAGATCACACTTCAAAAAACGTCCTTAGGTTGGGTGGTAGCCGGAGGTTCAATGTCCAATGGTCCCCCCGATAGGGTTTCCTGTAATGCCGTAAAATTAGATCAGCTTCTTGAAAAATTCATGGCCGTCGAGGACCTTGACTATCGACCAGTTACGGCTCCTGACGACGTCGCTAGCGAGGAACACTATATTAAACACACAACTCGCGATAGCTCAGGTCGTTACACCGTTCGGTTACCGTTTCGAGGCGACAAATTTGAGTTAGGAACGTCCAAGCCGCAAGTGTTGAAACGGTTTCACGCGTTAGAAAGGAGGTTCGAAGCCAACCACACTCTCAAGGCGGAATACGAGAAGGAGATCGAGAGCTACTTGAAACTAGGTCACATGACGCTGTGTGAGGACGACGACGACAATGATGGCTATTATTTACCCCATCACGCAGTCATCAAGGAGTCGAGCGACACCACCAAGTGTAGGGTAGTTTTCGATGCGTCCGCAAAAACCACGACTGGTATTTCATTAAACGACATCTTGTTGACCGGACCTACCATCCAGGAAACCCTTTTGAAACAGGTCTTGCGCTTCCGTACGCACCCGTTCGTGGTCACCGCCGACATAGAAAAAATGTATAGGCAGATTTGGGTTCATCCCGATGACAGGAAGTTTCAAAAGATTCTTTGGTATCACGAAGGCAGGATTAGGGCGTTCCACTTGAACACGGTAACATTTGGTGTCAAATGCGCCCCCTTTTTAGCGATCCGGACCTTACATCAACTGGCCAAGGACGAGGAACTCAACTTTCCAAGGGCTGCGATGCTGCTTCGCCGAGACTTCTACGTCGATGATTTTCTTTCAGGTGCAGATACCCTGGACAACATCTGAGCAATCCGAGACGACATGATTCAGCTCCTCGGTCGCGGGGGATTTGTAATCCGTAAGTGGTCTTCTAACCACCCGTCCGCTTTGCAAAACATAGATAAAAGAATTTTCGACCTAGACTGTGGGATTCAGAATAATTCGGTAAAAAAGACTCTCGGAGTAGGGTGGGATTCTCAACGTGACACGTTTACATACTCCGTCGCCCCGGAGGATCCTGCGGATACCTCGACTAAGAGAAAGCTTTTGTCTCAAATCGCGAAGGTTTTCGACCCCTTAGGATTGTTAGGTCCTTTAACACTGTACGCAAAAACCTTAATACAGGATTGTTGGAGAGCCAACCTCACGTGGGACGAATCGCTACCCCAAGACATCCATACGAAATGGACCGCGTTAGCCAACCAACTTCCCTCGCTACAGGAAATTGGCATGCCTAGATATTTGCGCTGCGAAAATCCAACCTCTACCGAAATTCACGGCTTCTGTGATGCGTCCATGCACGGGTATGGCGCGTGTCTATTCATCCGTTCTACCGATTCGCTAGGACACGTCACTATTAGATTAGCTTGTAGCAAATCCAAAGTCGCTTCATTGAGACACAACACGATCCCTCGATTAGAACTAGCTGGCGCAGCACTTTTGAAAAGAATCTATGTCGAATCAAGAGATCAGCTGGGTTTTTCCATTGAGCGGGTTGTCTTCTGGTCGGACTCCATGATTGTTTTATGCTGGTTAAAAAAGGCTCCTCATATGTTGAAAACATATGAGGCTAATAGAGTAAAAGACATCCAAGAATTGGGTGAGGAGGTCGAGTGGAGACATATCCGTTCGGGAGACAACCCAGCTGACTCACTGTCTAGAGGACAATTACCTATCGAGCTTCTAAAGAACAACCTCTGGGCGTCAGGCCCTCAGTGGCTAGCCCTGTCTGACGACAACTGGCCTCAGTCGCCAACAACACATTTCCCGAATAACCTCCCGGGTTTCAAAGACGGAATTGTTCTAACCACCACTCTCACTGAGAGTAACATCTATTCCAGATTTTCCGATTACGGTTGCTTAATCAGATCGATAGCTTATCTTTTGCGTTGGAGGAAGGGGGGACCAACCCCGAACGACCCCACAAACACCGATAGGTCGTCGATAGGCGTTCGTTATCTTACACCTGCGGAAATAGCTCATGCCGAATGCCTTATTCTCCTTCTCATCCAGCGGGAAAGCTTTGCTCCCGAAATTAAGATCCTCAATTCTGAAAAGCCCGATCCCGTAGGAAAAATCTCCGGTGCGTTCAAAAGGCGAACTAAGTTCGACGAGATCAACCCTTTTCTAGATAGCGATGGTTTAATCCGGGTAGGCGGACGTCTGAAAAATTCTAATCTCCCGTTCAATCAAAAACATCCGATACTGCTTCCACAAACTCATCACGTCTCCGATCTTATCATTCGCGATGCTTATCAACGAAATCTCCACGGCGGGATTCATTCCACTCTCTACGCGGTTCGCGAAAGATTTTGGATTCTAAACGGAAAGAATCAGGTTAGACACGTCATACACCGATGCGTTCCGTGCATCCGTCAAAAACCGAAGTTCCCTCACGCGAAAATGGCAGACTTACCAGAGTCTAGAGTAGTTCTCAATACCGCGTTCGCCGCGACGGGCGTAGACTTTTTCGGTCCAATTTTAATCAAAGAGAAGAAAGATCGGAATCGTAGTTTTATTAAAGCATATGGCTGTGTGTTCGTGTGCATGGCCTCTAAGGCTGTTCACATTGAAGTTGCTTCCGATCTCTCAACTCAGGGTTTTTTAGCATGATTTCGACGGTTCATCAGCATTCGCGGTAAACCGCAGGTGATGCAATCCGATAACGGAACGAATTTTGTAGGAGCGAACAGCGAACTCCAGAAAATTTACGATTTGCATGCGACGTCGGAGTTTAAGGACGCGATTCAAAGTTACGCTACATCCGAACGCATTGAATGGAACGTTAATCCACCTCTCTCCCCACATTTCGGCGGACTGTGGGAGGCCGCGGTTAAGAGTTTCAAACATCATCTCAATCGCGTGATAAAGGGTCAAACGCTCACGTATGAGCAACTCGACACTTTGTTGAAAGAAATCGCAGCCGTTTTGAATTCCCGACCGTTGTACGCAAATTCCGCGGATCCGAACGACGCGTTAGCTATAACGCCTGCACATCTGTTGATCGGACGTCCGTACAACCTTTTACCCGAACCTGATTTTGTTTCAGTTCCTGACAACCGCCTAACCATCCACCAACGCATTTCTAAGGCCAGACAAGATTTTTGGAAAAGATGGCAAAAGGAGTACTTGCACGAATTGCAGGTTCGCAAAAAATGGTTGACATCTACTGCCATTCTGACAACCGGTTCTGTCGTCGTGTCAATGGAAGACACCCCTGCATGCGCAAGATGGCCGCTGGGCGTGGTCGTCGAGGTTCACCCTGGGAGCGACGGCATTGCTCGAGTGGCGACAATCAAGATGGCGTCGGGACTTTTTAAGCGGAACATCACGCGTCTTGCGTTTTACCGTTAGAGCAGGAAGTTGCGATTCCGGCAGAGTCTCAAACCCACTCCCTCCAAACGTAATACGCCCCAGATGTGCGCTCGGTGGTTTGCCCAAAAAGAGTCGAACCATCGGGTATTCTGGAAGTGCGAACTATAAGCCTGGTCCGAGAAGGGTAGAATTCGGAAGTTCTACAGCCAGAAGCTCAGGAGTCATGCCGAGAGGGTGACTCCTGCGACGCGATACCTGGTCCGGTAAACTGGGTTCCTGTTTGCGAGGAGACTCTGACCCATTCACTTTTTCTTTTCCTTGCGATAAATGCGGTCCGACGGCGACATTTTAATTAAATTGATGTTCCATAAATTAAATATAGGATGTAACTATTCAATTTCGTATGCGTTGTACTTAAAACTACACTAGTCAATCATAATGAGTCTAATCAACGAGGCAGTCCCTCCAAAGGAAACTGACCCTCATGCTTCCTATCGATCCAAAGATCACCAAAGATGCGAATAGATCTAATTTGTTACTTATTAGTTAAGTCTAACACTGCTCTACTGTTGTGATTCAAACTAGTTTCGCAGCTGTTGCCGGCAGTATGTTGCGTCGCAACATCTCTCAACGCATTCTCTTATAAATACGTTGCTTCTGCGCCTGCGCGCGCAATAAGCGTGTGTGTGTGTGTGTGCATGTATGTAAGCGCGGCGATCGCACCGCTCGGGGCGATCGCTTGAACTCGCTGGCTTGACAGCCAGTTAACGGCCAGACCGGATCGCGTGCGGAGCTCCCTCGCGTCTCTATCTTTTCGAGTACGGTTTGTGTGTCCTTGCGCACGTGCTCTCAGCTCATCTAGAGCTCCGTGTACCAATGGGTGCATATTCTGCACATTACTCGGCCTCGTGCTCCGTGTACTAACGGGTGCATACTTTGCACATTACTCGGCCTCTTCTAGGTCTTACCGCTGCTGACGGTGTGCTCGCTAGCACAATCAGCAATCTTTATCTGTGTGATTGAATGCATGTGAACACTTGTGTGTGAATGCGTTTGATGCATGTGCGCGTGTACTCGCCCGGCGTGCGGTCACTTTCGCGTGATTTATTGTTATCATAGTGTATCTCTAGTGTTTGAATAAATTCAGGGTTTTTTATGCCGAAAGGCTTTTTCCCTTACATAGTCGTAATCATTAAGAAACACCTAAAAGTCATCTTCCTTTCCAGTTAATTCAAGTCAATAGAAATATTTAAAGTCAAATTAATAAAAAACAGTAACTAGGCCTCTTTGTGCTTCCCACAAAAGGCCAAGAATCTTCAATTGATAAGTGTAACTGTGAAAATTGAAATCCTCTCGTTTTTCTACCCAAATTTTTAAAAATCGTCAAAATCGGTGCAGTAGAAGCCGAGATATATCATCCTCAAGCGAGCGCGCCGATTTTGAAGCGCCGATTTAAAGTTTCGCAGCCTATCCCCACCCCTCCGAATTTCGGCTCCGAGCGCGCACTATACAATGTTTATGCAAATTTTTGTGCGTGATGCACACGTGCAATGTAAGTTTTGAAAGCAGATACGAAAACATCTCGGAAAAACCTATCGATTGGTATATAATTTATTGTTACATCATTAACCGTTACGCCTCATACCCTTCCTGACTTTGGAAGTTAATATCTCAACATCTACTGGACCGAAGTCTTTCCGAGTACTATTTTTCTTTACCTTCCGGTTTTTTCCCACTCGCAAATCCCGCTTCACAGGCTTATTTGTTTAAAAGCCAATATTTCCAAACTTTTTAAAACCGCTCAAAAAGTTATTAAAAATTGAAAAATGGTTGAGATTATTATATATGCAATTATATATGATAGTTTAAGGGTCCAAGAAGGTGTAAAAGCGCGGGCACAAACAAATATTCATAACTTTGAGCCTGGCACAAAATTAAAAAAAAGGTCTTTTTTCCAGGTAGTTTACTTAACAATTGCATTATGCAAAAACTGTCAGTCCGATCTTAATCGGCCTTGCGGCTCTCGTTTTGTATTGCAGTCAAGTACTTTTGTCCAAATTTTTGGCGTGATTGGGTCATTTTCTCATTGTTAAATAAATAGTTTAAAATTACCTTGTTTTTTACCTACTTTTTTTGCACTTTCGAACATTTTGCAGCGAACATTTTAAATCTACGGATATCCGACCAACTCTATCTTGTATAAAATTTCATAACGAACAAATTTGTAAGTATACATTTTTTCTCTAAAATGCATACTTATCGAGTTATATGCGATTGTGTCCGGGAAAAAAATGCGATTTTCGCATTTTTTCACGTTTTCGTTGTTTATGCAAATAGCACACCTTTTCAAGCTGGCGCACCTCGATATTTTCAATAGGTATACCATTCCCGAGCGATTCCAATAGTTATCTAAGTTACGTCACATTCGAGCCATGCCAATCTGTAACCCTCCTGGCCTATTATCAGTTAGTGAATTATTGATTCCCTCAATTAGATTTGCTATATTTTCTTCTGACTTTTGAATAAAATCAATTAATTTTTTTCTACGATAACAGAAATCTGAGAAAACTTTATAATATTTTCAGTTTTATCATTATTATTTACTTGAAATTTTTCGGAAATAATTATATCAGAATATTCATTTAAATTACTACTTTTTTCAACGGAATTCCCATGTAAGGCTTCAGTAGCATAAACAGTATGACTCATGCTTTTATTAAAATTTTTCGTATTTTTCTCTTAATTGTGAACATTTCCATTAATATTTCTAATGTTTTTAACATCTTTGTCAGAACTTACGTGAAGACTATTATTTGAATTTTCATATAACTTGAAAGCATTTTCCTCAGAGATCTTATGAAGATAAGAAGTATTTTCATCCAAATTTTCACTTAAATCATGTGAGGTTTCATAAAAAATGTGATTATAATCATAAAACTATCAACATTATTTTCTGAAATTCCAATATTTTCATTACAACTTTTGACATTGTCTGGCATAATTTCAATCAAATTATCAATATTCTTATAAAAATCTTCAAAACTTTCATTCAACTTGTCAAAATAATCAATATTTTGTTCATTTATTTGACCTTGTAGCTGAACTATTGTGTTTATCAACTTACCAATATCGTGATTCAATGCAATGTTGTCATTTGATGTCGTATTTTCTATATTTTAATTTATTATTGTAGAACATATATCTTCAAACTTATTGCTATTCATATTTTCTCTAATATTACTATGATCAATCTTATTAACTTCCTTTATGCTATTACTTAAATTACTATAATTATCTACAATTTGATATGTTAAGACTTCGTCTAAACGCTCGTTTTACAGAATCTTTACAATTTTTATATTTTGAACTGTATGTTTCTTAGTGAATTCAGGTTGTATTTTAATTTTTTTATTATTTATTTCTAAATACCACTCGTCTAATCGAAGCTTTTGTTGTGCCAATATTTTTTATTCCCAATATTCCATCATAAGGAATTTTCTGGTGCCACATGAAAATCAAAAAATACCCCATTTATTGGTAATTTTATAACACCTAATGTCCTTATTGCTTTATCTATAATTCCTGATATTAATATTTGCTCGTTATTGTTCGCTTTACCAACTGGAATATTACTTTTCTTTATAATATTTAACTGTGCTCCACCGCCTATTAATAACTTATATTTTTTATCTGTATACAAACTTTCTACTTCTATATACTGTAATAAACTTTCAAGCTTGACAACATAAGTAAGCATCTCTGCTGAAAAGAACTTATTCCGAGAGATTCGGGGGTATTCAAATTCAATCGATATAAATCGATATCAATCGATTTCCATCATTTCAATGCATCTTCTAAATTTTCGGTGATTGAGGATGAATCGAATTCAATCAATTTGAATCTCAATCTACGTGAATCAAACATACACTGCTTGAAACTAATCCCTTTGTATTTAATTAAATGGAAAATCATTCTGAATGTTTTTTAATTTCTTTTTTCTTTCTTCGATTCAAAATTCATGAATACATGTGAATATATTATCCAATCATTGGAAGCATTTTTTGACGTCAATACAATTGAATCTTCGAACTGACGATTGAGCTATCAAATTTTGAATTTATTCCAATACAGAAAAAAAGTCAATATCATTTTAATTCTTTTAGTACTGGGATTATCCTATTCAAATAAATCCTCTCTTGACTTAAAATTCATCAAATTTTTCTCAATAACTATATTTGCATCCAGAAATATAATCTTTACATGATCACTTATTATGAATCAATTTGAATTCCTCATTTCAGAATCAATTATGACAGTACTCTATATCATTGAATTAATACGAATATTAAAATCGTCTATTCTTTCTGAATAATCATTCAAATTCAGAAATGAAATGTAGTTTTTGATCTTCATCTTGTTTTGCATTCCATTGAATATTTTCGAATACGGAATTATCGAATCTCTCTAATAACTATTTGAATTCAGGAATAATACCTAATATACAAACTTATTTTACCATTTATTGTGTATCGATTTGAATTCCTGACTTGGAATGTAATAATGACAGTTCTTTGTATCATTGAATACATTCGAATATAATAATCGCCGAATCCCTCTCAGTAATCAATTGAATTCAGAAATGATATTTAGTCTTTTCAATTCATTATATTGTTTTGTGTTCCATTGAATACTTTCGAATACGGAATTATCGAATTCCTCTCAATAATCAATGAAATTCAGAAATAATGTTTAGTTTTTTCAATTTCATTATATTGTTTTGTATTTCATTGAATACTTTTGAATACGGAATTCGTCGAATCTTAATAACAATTTAAGGGGTCACACCAGTCTAAAATTTTCAAAAGATCAATTTTTTTTGGCTTAAATGATACTTTGGACCCTTAAAAATCATATACAATTGATTTTATACAGAAATAAAATTTGTAAGAGGTCCAATGCTCGATTTTGCAGCAGCGCCTCGGAGCGCGCCGTGACGGCTGAATCAGCCACCACGGCGCGCTCTGATTTATCGACAATGTAGTGCTCCTACCTGTCCAAATTCTATTGCTTATGGTCATTGTGGTTCCTCAAAAGTCCACCAGGGTGTACTAACACTGAATAGAAGTGTGTGTGCGTGTGTGTGTGTGTGTGTGTGTGTGAACTAGTACAGCTGCCAAGAGACGCCGTGCAGACGCTTTATTTTCTTTCCGTACATTTTCGTTCGAATATTAATAACGCGTTTTGTTATTGTAAAAGTTTTCGAATAAACAATATGAGTTCGAGTAGTGCAAAAAGACCGAGAATATCAAACCGACGGCCGTAAAACCGTTATGAGCTGGAAAAGCCAAGCCTGGAGAACGTTAGTACATCGGCTAAAAAATTATCAGATGTAAACTTCGATGATTTTGAAGTAAATGAAGGTTTCGGTTACCGAATTCTGAATTTTGTAGCAATGTTCTCCGCGATATCGCAAGCTCTTGTATGTAAAAAATGCAAATCCGATGTAACGTTCACCGAAACTGGAAAGCGAGGCTTGGATTTCAAAATTGTTATTTCCTGTAAAAACTGTGATCAGATTACTATTCCTAGTTGTCCATTTATTGGGAAAGGATATGATATTGATCGCAGAATTTGTCTTGCCATGCGATTACTAGGAATAGGATTGAATGGCATTATAAAGTTTTGCGCCTTCATGGATCTCCCGCGGCCAATTTTCAATCGTTTTACGATACAGTTGTTAAGAAAATTGCCATTGAAGTATAAGCTGTTTGTAAGCTCAGTATGAAATCTGCAGCTAAAAAAGAACGAGAAAAAACTGACGATCCAAATGGCATTACTGTATCTGGTGATCGTTCTTGGAGGAAGCGTGGTTTTTCATCTCTTTACGGGTTTGTTTCACTTATCGGCTGGTATACTGGCAAAGTAGTCGATGTTTTGGTGAAATCTAAATATTGCAAAGCTTGCGAATTTTGGAAAACCAAAACTAACACCATCGATTTCAAGGAGTGGAACCAATCTCACAAAGATGAATGCCAAACGAACCACTTCGGCTCCGCAGGAAAGATGGAAGTGGACGCCGTCCTCGAAATGTTCCAGCGCTCAGAATCTTTGCACAATTTGAAGTACGATAATTACGTGGGCGACGGAGATTCAAAAACCTTCAAAGGAATCATAGATTCTGAGCCCTACGAAAAGTTCACCGTAAAAAAAAAGACTGTATCGATCATGTGCAAAAGCGGATGGGTTCTCGTCTCCGTAATTTGAAAAAACAAATAAAAGGACTTGGAGGAAAAGGTAAGCTTACTGGCAAGCTCATAGACGAGTTGGCAATTTATTATGGTTTAGCAATTCGTAGGAATCATGATTCTGAAAAGAAAATGCGCAATGAAATCTACGTAACGCTGGACCACAAATTGTCTACTGATGATCAACCGAGACACGAAAGATGCCGCGCGGAGAAACTTCATGGTGCTCTTGACAAAAGGCTCAAGCTACTGGAGAAGATTTTGTACATAAACCACCTCTCTCTGAAGAAGTTTATAAAGCGATTTCGCCAATTTATAAAGAGTTAAGCAGTGACGATCTACTTATGCGTTGCTTAGGCGGCTTCACACAAAATAGCAACGAAAGTTTCAATGCGACTGTCTGGTCTATGGCTTCAAAATCTTTCTCTAGTGTCACACACGTGCTCGATCCCGCAGTACATATTGGTGCAGGTATCTACAGTGATGGCCTTTCAAGTGTCACGAAGCTGATGCAACACTTGGGCTTGACAATCGGACCGAACTGCTATAATTTCTGCGTGGAGACAGACGATGCCAGACAGGCCCGTATGTCCTTAAAAGCAGCCAGGAAGGAAGAGGAGGAGTCAGACATTAATAGAGATGGCCAAATGTACGGTGCAGGCATCGCAGATTAGAGGTATACAAAAATTTCAAGGATTTAAATGCTCCGAAAACTTTAAACGCATTTTTCTCGAAACGGGTTTTTTAAAACTGGGCGCACTCATAGCTTTAACACCAGTGATTTTACAGTATCTTCACAAATATATTCTCCATCGAAGTACGTAGCCGTTTTTTGATATTTTGAAAATTACTTGTTTTATTAACAATTTACTACTCTTTTTTTAGTCGAAAATTCATGCGTTTTGTTCAGAAGTGCACAGTTTTTACAAAAATTGGAATAAAAAAAATCCTACGTACTTCGATAGCTATGAGTATGTAGCTTCAGAAAATTTTTGGTTTTTTGTTCCAGCTCTCACGGTTTTCGAGGAATTGGTGCGCCCGCGGAGCACCTTCAAAAAAATCTTTTTCCGCAGATCTGCTGTAGCGCCGCCATTTTGTACAAAAATCATAATAAAATTTTTTTTTTTCATACATCAATATGTGTTAAATGAACCATCTAAATATGAATACTATTCCTTTTCCCATAATCCCAGAATAAATTGTCAAAATTAGGCCTTTTTTCGACCTCTAAAGTGGTGTTATCCCGTAAATCCAGACATAATACCTAATATATAAACTTATTTCACCATTTATTGTATATCGATTTGAATTTCTGATTTGGGATTCAATAATGACAGTTCTATATTTCATTGAATACATTCGAATATGAAAATCGTCGAATCCCTCTTAGTAATCAATTGAATTGAGAAGTAATAATTATTTTTTTCCAATTTCATCATATTGTTTTGTGTTTCATCTAATACTTTCAAATACGGAATTATCGATTCCCTCTCAATAATCAATGAAATTCAGAAATACAAAACTCAGTCATGAAAACAACAGGTTCGAATGAAATAGACATTCTCAATTTAAAGAATCATACTAACGATTTATTAATATAGTAAAGCTTATATTTTCGATTTATTACAATTTTACACATAAAATATGTATGGCAGTTCCTCATTCTCACATTGTTTAAATCACTGCACTTCTACATTATTAGGTCATTCGCATAAATATTTTACATCATTCGTAATATTTATAATCATGATCTTACAGCTTAAATTATTTATGGACCTTATAATAGGTCTCGTTATATCTTCAGATTCAATTTTTTTTATGTGATTGACAACTTTAAAACAATTATTAGGAGAAATTTCGACCACAGATAACAATAACAAACATCGGTTTTCTACGGTTTTGATCATTTCAATTATCCTACCATATCGTCCTGGTTGCATTTGTACATAAGTATCGTCAGTGTAGAGTGCTCGCTCATACTGTATACTGTAAAGAATGGAACCTTTATAAATACACTTAGAATAAACCAAAGAACGTCCTAAGGCATCTACATGTGTAGTTCTACTTATTCCACAATGTGACATAATAATCCAGTTTTTCTAATTGACTCAACAATATATGTCAAAGAGAGAAAGAGTGTCTCGTAATGAACAACAAATTCTTGAAGATCTTTTTCACATTGTTCAAGATCACTTTTTGTTACAGTTTTTTTCAAAACAGTGTATGAACTTTTAACTAAAAGGCAGTAGTGTTTTAATGCTTTATCTGGTAAAAAATCTTTTAGGCAGAATAGGTGAAACTACAAGTGCAAGGATTTTAATTGGGAACCCTTTTGCTTGGCTGCTCCGTCAATAATACCTTTTCGTGGAACTGTATGAATTTCATGTATTGAAGTAATTCGCAAATATCGTTTTTCTATTTCCTTAATCGACTTTTGACTTAGTTTATAGTTTGATTTTCTTTCCTTTCACTGCTTTCACAATGAACAACACCTAAAAGTAAGACGTGCAAATATTCAAATGAAAACGACAAACCATTTCGAAAATTGGTAATTATAACATGTCCCTTTCAGATCTCTAACTGATGTAGTTTTGATTGCAATACTGGGAATTTGGTTCTTTGAAGATGCCTTCTCCAAAAAATCATTCATATCTTTCTGATGACTTTCATTAGTTCTAAGAACGGATTCTTGATCTACTAGGTATCTTATACCATGGACTTCTTCAAAATATAATCCGAGTTGGTAACACCAGTAGTAACCACTGCAACCATAGTAGCCATTAAACTGTAATCTATTCTGAATAACAGGGAGAGCAACAGAATCTACTGTGCAACTAAACAGTTAGAACTTGATTGGAATTTTGTTATCCCTGTCTATTATTTCAAGTCTCGCTTTGTTAAATTCAATTATTTGATGCACGATAATAGTTGACAAATAAAGATTGAGTATTTTACTATCTGGTTCGTGATCTACAATCATTATTCCAGCCAAAATAATAAATTGAGTTTGCAGTTTTGACGATAATTCATTGATAATTAATTGTACTGGCCAAAAACTACGCTTCCCACTTTTATTCAGAGGCGCTCCATCAGTGTTGAAATTCAAAGTTAATACACAACAGTTATTATTTCTATCAGCATTCACAACTTTTTTATATAGAAAACTATTGTGTATACCTTCCATGGCATTTTCATCACCCCTAACACCACGCTTGAAACTTGAATTTCCTAGTATATAATTTGCTATCATTTTATTGCCTAACAACTTCTTCATTTGATATTTTATATCTACAGATATAAAATTATTCGATGACATGGTTGTAATTCTATCCCGTTTTTGACAGTCTTTACATGTTTTTTTTCTTTTTATTAGGCTTTATTAATCTTTTTTTAGGATTATTTAGCTACATATATTAGTTAGAAAATACATAGATATTTACAAGAATTGTGTGTGTACACATACATAAATACATTGGCATATATACAGTTATAGAGTACATTAATTTATATTATATATATTCTAGATTATACAATTGTAGTGTATTCAATGGTCATCAGCTTGTAAAGTATTACTATTATATTTGGAGATTGCATTCTTTAAAGAATGTTTGTAACGTTATACAAATATATAAACAGGGGTTACACAGTAGTGTTCTAGATCGCATGGGTAAAAAATAATTAAGTTTTCTTAATTTTTTAACGAGCTTCTCTCTTTCTTTATTATAATTTTTACACTGCCACAATACGTGATCAATGTCCTGAAATTCATGTGAACAAGTACATTGTGCATTGTCGATAATTTTAATACGCTCAAGTGAGGCTGCTAAGCTGTAATGGTTAGCTAGGCAGCGATTGATAGTAACGACAATATTTCTATTTAAATTGAGATTATGAAACCATGGTTTTGATTTATTTGTGTGGTAATATTTAAAGTACTCCTGTTCTATTGTTTGGCTGCTTTCAGTTATTTTTTTAAGAGTATTGGCTTTAGCATTTTGTTTGAATTTATGACGTACATCGGGAAAAGGGATTTTAATATCAGCTACGTGAGCTTGGTTTGTTGCTTCCTTTGCAAGAAAATCTGCATTCTCATTTTCAGTGATCCCTACGTGAGAGGGAATCCAAACAAGTTTAATGTTGTTATTGTTCATGCTGTGTTTTGAAAATACCATGATATTAGATTTTATTTCGTATATGTATTTACTTGTTTTAATATCAATTTTGGGCGAGTTTAGTTTTCGTAAGACACTAAAGGAGTCACTGAAGATGCGAACGTTACAATTTGTGTTTTTAATGGCTAAATCTAGTGCGTTGTTAATCGCAATACTCTCTGCTGTGAAAATCTAAGTGAATTCGTGTATACTTTTTGTCATTTTTACCTTGATTTTGTTACTTGTGCAGGCTGTACCGACAGATATTCCACTACGAGTTTTACTTCCGTCCGTGAATATCGCGATCGCATTTTCATTTGGAATGTATTCTTTTAATATCTCATTAGGATTTTTTATTTTTTTTAATTGATAAACAAGATGTATATCAATTTCTATAGTAGAAATAAATGTCTCATAGTCATTTAGGTAAATATTATAGTGTCCACGTAAGTCAATAATATTACTAAGCAGTTGTAATTCATTGTAGCATTGTAAAATAAGTCTTTTTTCACTTTCTTTGTTTATTTTCTTTGTGTAAAATTTTTTTAGAGTATTGTGGACGGGTAATTTGGAATTTGATAGTATTTTAGACAAGTATCTATTGCATAAGTATCTAGTTCTTTCTTGCATAAAAGTCGAGTTTTGATTCACTAAGGAGGATATGGTCGGGGTGCTGATTCGATATCCTAATGAGTGTCTAATTGCAAAATATTGGAGTTTTTCGATTGTATTTATTTTACTGGTTTTGTTTGGCAGGTAAATAAAACATGCCTGATCAATTAAAGAGCGTACATATGATTTAGATAGAAGTAATAATGTATTTGAATCAGCACCCCACCAGGTTCCTCTAAGATACTTTATGATATTTATAGATTTCAAGTATTTATTTTTAACAAAATCGACGTGTTGTGCAAAAGAGTCTATAGTCAAAGATAACCCCTAAATATCGAACGCATTTACTACATTTAATAATTATATTAATACCTTAATACCATGATTATTGAAGTGGACTAAAATAGTTTTGTCTGGAGCAAGTTGAAGACCAATTTTTTCGAGATTTTCTTTTAATTTTTTTATTGACTTTTCAGTAAGCGAAATGCAATATTTTATATATTTTCTTTTAATTATTATGACAATGTTGTCAGTATATTTAAATATAATAGCACTTTTGGGTAGTTGTAGAGTAATATTTGCAACGTATATCATAAATAAAAGAGAGCTAAGGACGCCCCCTTGGGGAACGCCCTTATGTGTGCGTCTATATGATGTGTCTGACTGGTTTGTATATGTAAGCCTTTCATAGGTTAATAAATTTATAAAATTGATAATGTTAATAGGTAAATTTAGCTTAGCTAGAATACCGAGTAAAATGTGACAGTCAACATTATCATAAGCGCTGTTAATATCGAGAAAAGAGGCTAAAACATGTTGTTTGGATCTAAATCCTTTTTCGATTTGAATTGTTAAGTTGGTCAAGTTGTCTATAACTGACTGGCCTTTGCAGAAACCGAATTGTATAGAAGAGAGAAGGTCATTGTACTCTAGCCACCAGTCTAGGCGGTTTTTTAACATTTTTTCAAATAGTTTGCATATACATGAAGTTAGATTTATAGGTCGGTGATTAACACCGTCTGATTTCTTAATAAAATTAACAAAAGAGTTTTTCCAATCATGTAGGTAATCATTTTTATAGTACATTTCGTTGAAAATATCAAGTAAAATTAATTTATATTTAAACGGTAATTTTTTCAGAATTTCATAATCAACGCCGTCTAGACCAGGAGAAGAACTAGCTTTTCTAGTTTCGAGAGTAATGTTAAACTCAGTAAATTGAAACTGCTTTTCAAGAAATTTATTGTTATTACGGGGCGGAAGCCAATCAGGATGGGAAGGAGCCCAAGAATGACTTATCTTATCAAGGGCTTCTTTTAATTTATCATCACTACTATTTGAGAGCGTACTTTCTTTAATATTTACTTTAGTCCACTTATTTTTAAGGATTTTAATGGTACTCCATACATAGGTACTATTCGTCTTATAATTTTTAGATTCTGCAAACGACCTATAGCAAACTCGTTTTTTCTACCGTAATGTTCTTTTAGTAATAGCTATTTGTTTTTTATATGCAATAAAATCATCTAGTTTCTTTGTATATTCCCATTTTTTGAAAGGAGCATTTCTAAGTCTTACAGCTTTATCGCATTCCGAATCCCACCATCTAACCCATATAGGTAGATACCCGTAGGTCGGATACTTTTGGGACAGACCTCGTATATGTATGCAAAGACCAACACATGTATGCACTATGTATGTATGCACATATTTCTTTTATACTGCAGTAATTTCACTGCTCTTTGTGATCTTGATTTCCGGCAAAACATAATACATTTGTACTAAAAAATATTTTTTGTAATATATGAATCATTCTGATATGTCTGTAGAATTATATATACTCAAAGAGAAATGTGTAGAATTTTTTAGATATTTTTATATTGACAAACTAATTGATTTCTGTTTCAAAATCGATAAAATATAAGAGATATATACATACAATGCGAAGAAATTGATTAAAATGAGTATAAATTCAAGCTATTTTTTGAGTGATTCTCCTGAAGAGACAAAATAGAGAAAAATTCAATTTATCATTTTTTAATGTCTATTTCCCCCGCATCCCCCCCCCCCCCTATCACAAAATAAAAAATCTTGTGGGAACTACGTACACTTTATGTACAATTATGTACAACCAAAATTGATTTTTGTACAAGTTCGTAAACAAAGATATAAATAAAGAAAATTGGGCGCTGGAGAAATATTTCGCCAGCTTCACCCCCCCCCCCCCCCCATATAGCAAACAAAATTTCAAGACGGCAATCGAATCTATGATTTATGTACAATTATGCACACGGTGAAAAAATTGTTTATACAATTGTTTATAATAATTGGGGCCAACTATTCCACCAGCCCCCCCTGCGCCAAATCGAAAATTTTAAAGTGCAAAACTACTCCGCGATTTATGTACAATTATGTACAGGGAGAAACGAAATTGTTTAAGTAATTGTTTATAACAATTTGGGGTAAATATTTCGCCACCCCCCCCTATGCCGAATCGAAAATTTCAAAGTGCAAATCAACTCTACGATTTATGTACAATTATGTACAGGGAGAACAAAATTGTTGAAGTATTTGTTTATACCACTAGCGAATAACCCATAATTAACAAAACACCTAATTTGACTCAACATTTCGCCAGCCCCCCTGCGCCAAATCCACAATTTCAAAGTGCAAAACTACTCTGCGATTTATGTACAATTCTGTGCAGGCTGAAAATTTTTTACCTAATTGATTAGAACAATCGAGGTAAATATTTTGCCAGACCCCCTGCTCGAAATGGAAAATTTTAAAGTGCAAAACTACCCTACGATTTATGTACAATTATGTACAGGGTGAAAAAAAGGTTGAAGTAATTGTTTATATCGCTAGCGAATAACTCATAATTGGGATGCTGCAAACAATTATTTTTTTTTTTCAATTTGACTATTATTAACCAAGATACAGAAGGTTGAAAAGCCGCGTGACGTCATGATTGTATAAATTTTATGCACAATCGTGACGTCACACCGATTTTCAACCTGCCATATCTTGGTTAATAATCGTCAAATTGAAAAACAAGAAATACGTGTCGAATATTTTTCGAAATTCTTTCATACGGACCTAATGGTGTCAAAACTTTTTTTTCATGCCAGTCTATAATTTTGTATATAATTCTTTAGACTTTCAAATAAGTTGATTGGTTTTATATTAATATATTTTAATATTAGCATTTAATTAAAAAGAACAGCTTTTTAAAGATTCTGTACAATAGTAGTATTTATACGGCTGCCATATTGTTTATTATTTATTGTAACATTTTTTATACTTATACTTGAATACACACGTACATGCATACAAATGTAAATACGTAAATATGTCCATAAGTACATACGTACGTACGTAAATACGTCTGTAAGTATATACGTGTATAAGTGTACATACGTACATACGTAAATACGTCTGTAAATACATACGTGTATAAGTGTACATACGTACATACGTAAATACGTCCATAAGTGCATCCGTATATACATGTTTTTGAAACACTAACAAACAAAACTAATCTCTTTACAAAAACAATTGATTTTTAAAATAATAAAAAAAATTAGTCTGATTCCGTTTTCAAAAAGGATTACAAAAATAAGAAAAAATACATTTGATTATACTACCTTGTACGTGTACTATAAACTATGAATGTATACTTACTTCAAAAGCGATACTTTTTATTCACAACATATTTACCAATGATGCCTGAAGGTTACGAAAGGATTCATTAAAACCTTATGTTCATAGAACTTTAGAAATTTAGAAAAATTTGTTTCGAGCAAAAAACGTTCAGAGCTTTAATTTTGATGTTATCTAATGTAATTGTTAAAAAAAACAAGTTGTCACATCCGATAGATTTTGAAACACTCTTATATTTACTAAGATTAAGAAAAATAAAAAAATTAATATTTTAGTCAAAAACACCAGACTTCTACGTTCTTTAATATGCTATATTATTTAAATTACAAAATCATTACAAGCTTAAAATCTTTAACGCTAACGCTCCTCGGTTAATTAAAAATATCCCAAAATACGGTTTTTATAAAGTTAAATGAATATTCGAAAATTAAATATTCATTTACTTAAAAAATGCTTTAAAATAGCATAAAGAACTGCTAAGAATTACATTACATAAAATTAAATATTATTATTACTAATAAACTTTATATATATATATATATATATATATATATATATATATATATATATATATATATATATATATATATATATATGATTTATTTTATGTAAAAATAATTTGTGATGTTAAAAGAAGAATAAACTGACAACTCGTTTTGTATCAGATTAAAACATAGATCACTTGTTTTATTTTTCGAATCCTCGGAAACAATCCTGCATGCTCCCATTTTTCGCCCACAAAACTTTTCAGGACTCGAAAGGACCACGCCACTCTCCGGGAGATCGACTCACCCTCACGCGTCAAGGCCGAGCTGACTCCAAAGGAAAAACTGAGCGCGGCCCAGAGACAAATTCTTTTTCTATACATGGGGCCTTCAGCCGCTCGCGTATAGTTACACCGAGGTGGGTGATTAAATTCTTCGTCGAGTTTCGATTTGTCCAAGCGAGTGGGTAAAGGCAATCATTATAACTTATTGTAAGTGTTACGCATCACATGTAATGAATTCTTATTTGATTGGTATGGTACTTCGAAATACTAAGCTAGTCTAGCTAAGTTACATAAAGTGCCACAAATTAGTTATTGTTAAACTGTGAGTATTTGTCATCATTTATTTTACCCACTGCTCCCAGCATTCTATTCTACATAAACATCGGTGCTTCGAGAGCCGGTAATTTTCGATTGAGACGGCGGCTTTGGGAGCAGTATGTTTGCGCGGCCATTTTCGGAGTAACAGGTAGCACGCCGCTACTCTGTTGCTATTCGCGATTGCTCACGTGTGTTTTCTGGTCGTACGATCAAGTTTTCGGACTTAAGGTTTTTTTTACGTGAGGTGGCTCAGTGTTGGTGGGCAAGGGGAGTAATTTTCCATTACCTGGAAAATCATTTACGGTCTGCAGAGTATCGGCTGTTTAAGAGCCCGTACGAGTTGGCAGTTGGAGAAATTTATCCCTCTACCAGCAAAGGTCTCTTTTTTCTAAAGAGACGCAACGTCGACTAGTGCTCGAGTTCAGCAGGCGATCCGCATCTACGAGGAGGAGAGACAACTTCGTAGCGACGGGGGAGAGATTGCTCCAGGAGAAAACCCGCGGGCGACTCCATGTTGGAGTCGAGGGGAGGACCAGCCAATAAACAGGACGAGTCCATTTACAGCAGCATAGGGGTGCTGGAGCAACGAAGGAGGCCAAAATTTTGAAAATTTTGGGACGCTGCCTAGGTGCAGGTATGTGAGAGAGAGATAGAGTGAGAGAAAGAGAGAAAAGGAAGCCGGGCATCCGCGTCGTGTAAGTCGTGTCTCTGATCATTGAGTAGCCAGCGCGAGTGGCGGAAATGACGCGGCGATTGAAGGCCAGAGTCTGTCCTCCGACGAAACGGAGCAAGCGTCGGATACTCGTTTCGCAGGGCAAGAGTGGCGGTCATATTTACAGGTCGACTCGACAACGGAAGTGCGGGCGGATTTGGAGAGACGCGCGTGAGGGGAGGCCATTTTGGGAAGCTCGTGTTGAGGAGACGTCGAGCTGCAGTGGCGGCAACAGCTTCATCGGCGGTAGTGCGCGGTGTGCTATCGTAGCAACGTGCCAATAAGGGGCACGGACTACTGCTGTACCGACTTCATCGGGAAGGGCGCGGAGCACACGCAGCAGCACATCGACAGCGGCGGAGCGCGCGGGCTCGCAGCGACCAGCAGAAGCAACGTGCGCGGCGTGCACAGCAGCCAGCAACACCTCGACAGCGGCGGAGCCCTACTCCTGGTTATTCTACGTTCACTTCAGAACAGTTAAGGCCAGGTTCCTCCAAACAATTTTCAAAAAATCAAAAATTTTTTTTCCATAAATTGCTAGGAAATACTCTTAGAAATAGTACAGAATTAGTCCCGAAGGTCGGCGCGACCGTGAAGTAGGTAGAGAAGAGGGGAGAGCGGTGCGCGCCAAGCGGTAAATCCGGCCGCTCGAGCGCACTAGGTAGCGGCATCTTCTGCGTGCCGCCGGACCGACTTATTATTCTCTTCCCCTCTATTTTTCGAGAATATTCTCTCCTCTACAGGTTCAAAAGAGCGTCCTGCGTAGTATACGGCAGTACACGTGGAATTTTCGTGGTAGTTCGCTATAGTCCTCGCACGCGTTGGTAAATTTTTCGTTCGTGTGCGCACAAAATGTATCATGGACAGAAAAAGAGGACGAGGATTACGGCATAGATCGAAAAGGAGGAGTTTTTGTGGTAATCGATTTACTTCAGATGATAACACTAAAAAAACCAGTTCTGCTGCTGAAAAACTGAAAAACGACGATCCCCAACTTGAAGTAACTATCCATCCGTCTCTGACTTACGTGATCGTTCAGTGGTCTGTATTTGCAACATTGCAGCAAAGACTTGCGTGTGTGAACTGTGGTAAAAAAGTGGAGTTTGGAAAAAGTGACTTAAAAGGATTGGGTTTTCAATTAGAAATCATCTGTAATTGTGAGAAGAGTGAACCAATCCCTTCATCTCCAAAAATACAAAATGGTTATGAAATAAACAGAAGAATAGTTTATGCAATGCGCTTGATTGGAGTTGGTTTTTCTGGCTTATTAAATTTTTGTGGACTGATGGATATCTCAGCGAGTGCATTAAGTTTAAGTGGCTATTATAAATGCTTACGGCATATTGACATTCTGGTGAAGGCTGTTAGTGAAATAGTTTTTAAAAAAGCTGCCAAAGAAGAGAAAGAAAAGAATAAAGAAAAAGGATTACCAGAAGATAGGCTTACTGTTTCGGGCGATGGTTCCTGGCCAAAAAGAGGATTCACATCTTTACTTAGTATTGTTAGTTTAATCGTCAAGTATACGATCAAAGTCATAGATGTAGTAGTAAAATCAAAAATTTGTCAAGCATGCAGTAATTATTCCCAAAATTTTCCCGAAAATACGCCTGAGTTTGATGCTTGGTTTACCGAGCATTGTGAAGCCCGAAATTGTACAAGGAATCATGATGGTAGTGCCGGTCTTATAGAAGTTGAAGGAGTGGAAGAGATGTTTCTGAGGTCTGTGGAGTAGTACGGTGTTATGTATGAATATTATATCGGCGACGGTGACAGTAAAACTTACAAGTGACTCGAAGAAATTGAACCGTATGGTGAGGCTCTCAAAGTTGTAACGTGGTGGTTACAATGGCTTATTATCTCGACAGTTTACCAAATTTTCTAAATTATTGGGTGCCAGGTAAAGCGCGGCTAACTCGGCACGAGCCCTTTCCCAGAGGAAGTTCCGTGAAGAGGAAAAATCAGGAATTAATAAATTTATACCGAACACTCACCAATTTCTCTTTAATTATACTTAAGCTTTATTTCTAATATAAATACGCACGGTCGCCACAATTTACAATTTCACACAATGAATTTGTCGCTATACAAACATGGCTACGCTAGCCTTCTCACGCGTCCCTCGCGACGACCAAACTCACCACGTCTCTCGAGTTTTCCGAGTCGCGTAAATTTCCCCACACTAATACTTGAATTTTAATCCCGGCCCGACACGCACTGATCTTACATAACGGTGTCACACCACCACGGATTTATTCTCCTAAAAACCCCGAGCACATGGCGGCAATGTACGACAATTATTTAATATACTTTACTTGCAAGTGCCGAGGGAAGCTCGACAATTACAGTCCACTCACCGTCGCTAATCGGGCGCGTCTCGCGATGTCCTTCCTCGTAGGTCGCAAGGTCGCCGGGTAATGTTCACCCGATATCTAGCTCTCAGTGAGTACGTCTACGTCGTCGACGGCGGACGGGCGATATCTCTCCACGCGGTCTACTACGCTCGAACGGCAGGCAAAATTCTCGCTACGTCTATCGTCGCTGAAGGCCGGGCAGTCAATGCTCAAAATCGGAGAGGGCGGAAATCTCTTCCAAAATTTTGGCTTTTCATCTCGCACAACTTCAGCTCAAACACTTGTTGCTTCCGCCCTTTTCTTTACGGTGATTGGCCTTGATTTTCCCTAGATGCAAAAATCAAGGCCAAGTCAGTGGTGATTTGAGTTGCTACTTCTCATAGGCTCGCTCTGCGAATGCCGCCCTGTCCACGCAGCGCGGGAAATTATGAATTGCTAGATATACACGCGCGGCAACCCGGCGTGTATATCTATATCGGGCGCTTTCGGTTTTGTCGCTGCCGGACCAACACAGTTGGCAGCGGCGACGTGCGCGCGTCGGCCTACGCTAGGAGAGGCCGGCAGCTTCATGCGGTTCGCGGCGCGGCTGCTAGCTCTCCCCTCTGCCGACAGCCGAGTCGGTATATCTCTCTCTCTCTCTCTCTCTCTCTCTCTCTCTCTCTCTCTCTCTCTCTCTCTCTCTCTCTCTCGTGGCTACAGCCGAGATGGTGTGCCTCGAGGAAGCCACCGCTGCCGCTGTGAATCCTCTCTCCTCCCGCGTCTGCGTGCATCGGGAGAGAGGGCGGCCGCGCGCGCGTGTGTGTATGTGTGTGCGCGGGCAGCGGCTCATCATCCTCGAGAGGCGAGGAAGAAAGAGCAAGCGAGAGAGAGAGAGGGTCGCGCGTACAGTGTGCAGTGATGTTGGTGCTGTGCATGTGTGTGTAGACTCGTCGCCGTTGCTCGCTCCGAGCAGTCGTCGCTGCGGCGATCAGCTGGTGCCGCTGGTATGGGTGTGTGCCGGTCTACGGCCCTCCTCGGTCGCGACTCCTTATCCTCATTCCCTCAACAAATAAATAACAATCCCCCCATTAATAACAATACTAATTAAATGTTAGAATGCTCGGCTCTGGTGACGGGTGACTGGGTCGCGATTGACTGCCCGTATTTAATATTATTGGGACGTGAAATACACGTCACAAAGTAAAGAAAAAAGCATGTGTTTTACACGTAGGCAAGAGTATATATAGACGTGGTAAAGAAGCTAAAAGAAACCTTACAAAAATAAAGAGATCTCTGAAAGCACAAGAAAAAAAAGAGGCATTAAAAAGAGGTGAAGAAGTACCCAAAAGGAAGAGAACTAAAAAAACTGACCAACCTGCAGTAAAGCCTTTATAATTCACTGAAGCGCAACTGTCAAAATTATCTGTCTATTTTAAAAAAGCTGTGCTTACTCACCCCGATTCTGTGGCAGACATGAAGAAAGCAATTCTGGCCTCATTTGAGTAGCTTCAGATAAATTACATAACATCAAACATCCTCCGGCTTTCGATCAAGAAATTGAAGATCTTTTACAACCAATTTATAAAGAATTAACTGACAAAAAGTTGCTCGACAGATGTTTAGGGGCTAATACTCAAAACAATAATGAAAGTTATAATTCGTGTGTCTGGAACGTAGCTCCTAAACACAAGTTTGTTGGAAAACAAACACTTCAAATTGCTGCTCTTAGTGCTACTTGCATTTTTAATGAAGGGCTTTTACAGATATTGAAAGTTATGGAACCTATGTGTGTCAAAATCGGACCGCAAGCATGGCAGTTCGCTGATAAGGCCAACGACAAACGTGTTGATCGAGCCGAGCTTGAAGCCACTAAAGCGTCTAAAGAACATCGAACTGCTTCTAGAAATGCAAGTATACTTGAAAATGATACCTACGAAGATCAAGAAGGAGTTGTGTACAAAGCTGGAATGGATATGAGAGTAAAATTCACTTTTTTTTACGATTTTTCACGAATAAAAACTTTAATCGGCTTTTTCTCGAAACCACGTTTTTTCAACTGGGTGTCACTTGTATTTCAAAACTGTTGCACTTATCAACATGCACCAAACGGCATTTTACTATTTAGATGTCTCTCTATGGTCGGTACTACAACCAAAAATATTCATTGTTATTTAAAAAAGTTATAAACAATTAAAAGTGCAAAAAAAGGGTCGAAAAATTCCAAAGTCCGCCATTTTGTTTTTTTTCGGTGAAAATGTTGATTGTAGTACCGACCATAGCCAATTCGATACACAATATGAAACCGTTTTATTTTTACTTTCAAATGATTCGATTCCAAGAAATGATGACACCAGCCAACAAATTGGATGAGTTTGAGCAGCCATTTTCAGAGCCTGAAATGGCTGTAGAATCATATTGATTTGATTGAGTGGCTTCTTCGAGACATGCTAGCTTCAGGAGATGTTTTAAGCATGGATGTAGGCTTCTCTGTTCTAGGAGTAAACTGGTGTCATTCGGAGGATAATTTTTTTTTAAATTATCTCTAGAGTCTTTGTCCGGCCATGTAACCAAAATATCAGTACTCTCTAAAATTATTACTTCTAAGATTTTTATGCAATCGCTTTGGGCTTTAGGAAAAGAATGGGATTCGGTACTTCCCGCAGAAAAGGTTGAATTCTGGGAGAACTGGTATTCGTCGTTGACTTCTATTTCAGAGATACGTGTTCCAAGGTGGTTGAGTTTGAAGCGAACGTCACAAGTATTTGAAATTCATGTTCGCTGACGCTTCAAAATATGCTTACGCAGCAGTTCTTTATTTCAGGGTTTTGGATAATGAAGCTTATGTTGCGTTACGGTGAAAAACTAACGGATGTGGCTCCAGTAAAAACACTTTCGATTCCAAGATTGGAATTATGTGCGGCTCATTTGCTGGCCAAACGTGTTCGTCACTATTTGGATATATTGAAATATGAGGACGTGAAAGTTCATCTCTGGTCAGATTCTCGGGATGATTTATGTTGGTTGAGTGATACTCCTGCTAAATGGGAGACTTTCGTTGCAAACAGAAGTGCAGATATCTCTACGTTGCTACCAGAGGCATATTGACATCATATTAATTCGGCCGATAATCCCGCTGATGTAGAATCACGAGGTATGTCAGCCGCTGATTTAGTAAACTTTGATCTTTGGTGGCAAGGACCTGCTAGGTTACGCAATAATTCTACCCCTTGGAAGGCTAGTCATGATTTAGATGATGAAAAGGTTAGTTCAGACAGGTGTATACTCGACGCATTGAAAACTAAAATTTCTGAAGTTTTGACTGTTGCTGAGGGGCAAAAGGATGTTCAGGAAATTTGGAGTTTAATTAAGGATCATTCTTCACTCTCAAAACTCATTCGGATTACGGTGTTTATTATGCGATTTATTCGTCGAATTTTTGAGAAAATTTTATTTAAAGATAGATTCTTGAAGGTTATGTTGCAATTTCCTGTAGATTCAGAGGATTCCAATCGTGGTCACGAAATTCGACAAGCAAAGGTAATTTGGACTTATCTCACGCAGAGATCTTATTATGAAGCTGAAATAAAATTACTTTCTGAAGGGAAAGAACTAGCCAATTCTCATCCATTGAAAAGTTTCAACCCAATTCTAGTGGATGGTCTGATTAGGGTGGGTGGTCGTCTTAAGCATGCAGTTTCGAGTGAAGATGAAAAACGTCCTCTGATTATTCCTCGAGATGCAGATTGGACGATACTTTTGATCAAATATTATCATCATCTTATCTTACATGGAGGGTCGCAGTTAACTTTAGCTTGCTCACGTAGGTTATTTTGGATTCTAAAGGGTAAATTGGCTGTCAAAGCTTTTATTAGGAACTGCTTATCTTGTAAAAAGTACCAGGCTTCAAAGGCATATCAAAAGATGGGGGATACTGGCTGAAAACTTCTCGACATCGTGGCTGTAAGGCTTATACAGGTTATTTTGTAGTTTTCATTTGCTTGGACACAAAAGCAGTTCGTCTGGAAGTCGTTACAGATTATGATACAAAGGCGTTCTTGGCTGTATTTACTCGGTTTATCTCTCGTAGGGGTGATAGTCTCAAAATACTTAGCGATCAATGGACAAATTTCATCGGAGCTGACGCTGAGTTGAGAGAGTTGTATAAAAAGGTTTCAGAATTCAGTCGGTGTGTCTCTCAGGCTTTAGAGAAAAAAGGTACTACTTGGCAATTTAATCCACCGGTGGCACCGCATTTTGGCGGCATATGGGAAGCCGCTGTCAAGTCAGTGAAGTATCATGTCAAACGAGTTATGGGAGAAACTAGCTTAACTTATGAAGAATTTTCTATTCTTTTGCATCGGGTGGACCCTTTCAGATGATCCGTCAGAATTTCTCGTCCTAACGCATGCTCATTTTGTTATAGGTGAAGAATCCTTTTTATTCACAGAACCTCGAGTTGTGGAAGAGAACATTCCCCCTATGCAGCACTGGAGGTCAGTCACGCAAATGGTAAAAAGAATCTGGGATCTTTGGTCACATTGTTGCCTGCAACATCTTGAACGCCGTTCCAAATGGAAAGGTCAATAGGCACCATTCTATCTGGGCGACCTCGTACTCATAAGGAATGAAATCACATCACCGACCTGCTGGCCGTTGGCCCGCATCACGGAGGTTTTTCTAGAGAAAATTGGCCTCATTCGGGTCGTATTTTGGGCATTACCTGCCCACCCGTTAGAGAATACAGACGTACGTTGCGAGCACTTATCGAGTCTTATTATAAAATCGGCGGGCATATAGTAGCGAGGGTAGAATCGGCGAAAGTGATAGAGACCAGGAGTACACGGAGCACCGCTAGGCGACCACAATTAGCGACGGTGAGTGGGCTGTAATTGTCGAGCTTCCCTCGGCACTTATAGATAGAGTTATAATTTAAAATATAACATATTGCCGCCATGTGCTCGGGGGCAATGGCGTAGACACGTTGGTGCGATGACACCGTCATTTTAGAATCACTGTGCGTCGGGCCCGTTTGAAGATTATGAATTTTAGTGTGGAAAATGGAGGATATTACGCGATATTCGGAAAACTCGGGAAACGCGGTGATTTGGTCGTCGCGGAAGACGCGTGCGTGGGCTAGCGTAGCCATATTGTTTAGCGACCGGTAAATTGTGCGAAACTTGTAAATTTGGCGACCGTACATATTGTAATTTATAATAAAGCCTAGGTACTTAAAGAGTGAGATTTGTGTAATTATTATATGAGTATATATTCCTGATTTTCCACTTCACGGAACTTCCTCTGGGGAAAGGGATTCGTGCAGGGTTAGCCGCGCTTTACCTGGCGCCCATTAGTATTGATAAATTCGGTAAAGTGCTGAGCAAAAGTTATAAATAAGTAGAGTAACGGAATCCCACGTTACAAATCACGTACCAACGGGGGCTTAGTGAAACAGGAAAATCAGGAAAAATAGACAGAATAAATTAATTAAGTATTTAGTTCGGGAAAAGTCGGAAAATTTTTTTACACAGCACCCGAGCAAGCGAAAGTTTGGCGACTTAAAGCGTTTTATTGTGTTGTATTAAAATTTAAACAAAGTGAAAAAAATTATTATTTTGTGTTTAAAATGTTTATAGATTGGACTTGGAAAATTTTTGACTTGGGTTATTGGATTATAAATTAGACTTCAAAATTTTTTACTTCGGTTAATGGGTTATAAGTAGGACTTAAAAAATTTTCACTAGGTTAATGGGTTATAAAATATTTCGATTTTGAGAATTTTCCGGAATTTTTTTTTGGAAATTTTTCGATTTTGAAAGTTTTCCGGAAATTCTTTTTTGATATTTTTGAAAATTTTCCGAAATTTTTTTTTTTTAATTTTTTGATTTTAAAACGTTTCCAAAAATTTTTTTGAGAATTTTCGAAAATTTTTATTTGAAAATTTTCTGGAATTTTTTTTTTAAATTTTTTTTTATTTTGAGAGATTTCCGGAAAATTTTTTTTTTATGTTTTTTATAATTTTTTTAAGAATTTTTTTTTTGAAAATATTTTGATTTTGAAAGATTTTTTAGAGCGTTTTTGACAATTTTCCAACATTTTTTTTTAAGAGATTGTTGTAATGTTCTTTGAAAATTTTCCGACTTTTTCTTTTTGGAAGGGTTTGGAAAAAAAATTTTTTTGGATATCAGAGGGTTTTTTTTGTTTTACCTTGAAAATTTTTCAATTTTTTTTGAGCGATTCTTGATGCGGCGACGAACTGAGTAGAATAACGATAAATAAAGAAGGTGTGGAAAATAGGAGATAAATTCAGAAAATTTTTGTTTTGGGGATTTAGTGAAATTTGCGTTAATGAGTTAGAGTGAAAGATGAATTAAGTTGTGTGAAATTATTCTGAATTTCGACCTATTTTTCAAACCTCTTTAACGAATTGATAAAGTAGTAGAGTAGGAGTCACACCACCGTATAGGGAAAGTTTATTTTGCGAACACCTCCACAAAATATTAAATTTGCTGTGCTACTACCGCCAAATCGATTAGTAAGAACGATTTATAACTAAAGTTGTTATTATAACTACTGTGTCAAAGGAAAAATTGATTATTACATATTTTTATATTTATTAATTGTATTGGGAATTATTTACTGAAAATTGATTGCGACTCAGAAGAAACCTCAGATTATTACTCTAGACGTGAACAAGAAGAGAATACAAAGAACTACTGAGGACTGAATAGCGATTTTATTAGATTCGCGTAAGGGTATTTCAGCAGCTACTCAAGAATTAGGCAAACAAATTTCGAGTAGGCATTTTCAACTAAAGGAACCGATAAAGAAGACATCAAGAAAAGAAGCTATTTTCTTTATTTTATCTATTTTTGTCCCTTTAGCAAAAGTAAACATACGGTAATCTCCACAGTAACATATGTATATAAAGATACATATTATTATTATAAATCATTATAAAAATTGAAAATTAGTGACACAGTAGTTAGGCAGGAAAATTGTCCCGTAAAAGAGTTAAGACTGATTCCTTTATTAGCGACCAAACCGCTGTTTTTGTTTCCTTGGTGTACGAGTAAAAAGTACAAAATGAACACAAGACAAGCAGCAAAGAAGGATCCGCGCATACTCCATCGAATGGTAGTATCAACTAGAATAAATGGGATGGACCCTAACTAATAATAATTCTAGATCAGATGGAACTTAGCGTATCTGGGACAACAGCCCAACTCAGAGACAGACTCCTGCGGGCAAGCATAAGGACAGTGGAACCAGGTGCAGCAGTAAATTGGGATACAGTATTGGACGAGAGACCATGGAATCAAGTACCGGCAACATCAGCGGCCATAATGGGAGAGGAATCTTTTGAACAGATACCTCAGAAGAAGAAAAGAAGTAGGAAGCCTAAGAGAGCGACCAAAGAAGTAGAGTTGCAAAGCACAGAAACGGAGTATAGCCAAGAAGATGGACAGGCAATCACAGAGCAGATTCAAGAAGTCACAACACAACAACATGCGACCGATGCTCCAGTAGTTACGCTAGAAACGATAAGCAAAGCGACCACCACTCTCACTATGACGACACCAGTTCGTACACGGGGACCAACGGATAGCTCCGCGATGCAGATGGTGTCTGCAAACACACGACCAAGAGTGCAAACAGTATTTCCAACCCAACTCTTAGCGATGAGCAGTCACACACAGTTGGCATATACTCCGGGACTAATGAAGATGATACCAACCGGCTACCAATGGAGGCTGCCAGAGCCATTTTTCCATTATACAGGAAATCATTCATCACCGGATTCGAGAACGGGAACTCCCATGGTACCAATGATCCCAATACCAATACAATTGATTACACTAGCGTCAACGGCTTCGGAACCAACGTTACCTTCGATGCCAACCACCGCAGCGCCGTCAGTCACACGACCTCCTGCAACGACATAAGCAACGAAAGTCGGGGCCGGTCCGGGGACTAGTCAGATGGGACAACCCCTAGCAAGAAGTGACAATCCGACAGGAGCATCACAAAGTCAAACGCCACAGCAGGGGATAAACCTGAACGATAGAATTCAATATATCAGACAAGTAAAACATAGAGACCCCAAAGCCAGTAACTCAAGAAATGTGAACTCAACAGACAGTAGCGACGTAATCAGCAAAGAAGATGAGGAGAATCGAGAAGAAGATGCCATTCCACGGAAGGCAGGGCCATACGAACGGATACTGCAGGAGTTTGAACAACTGAAAATGGCACAACATAGACCAATTCTCCTCCGAGAACCGGTATACGCGCCTCAACCTCCGGTAGTCCCACCTCCGGTAGCAAACCCACAGGATTACGTAGACAATCCGAGACCACCGAGGGGATCTCAAGCGAGAAGGGAGCGACCCAGGAATCACGAAGTTGCAGAGATTCGAAGTCCTAAGGTGAACACCGTTCGTAGACCAGCAGACCAGCAAACCGAATCATCAAAACAGCGAAGAGGAGAAGGAAAGCGACTGTCATCGAGTAGCTCGGAAAGTAGCGTACCAGACCGAAAATCAGTAAAGAAGAGAGATAGCCGTAAAGTGAAAAATCGTAGACATAGGAGTTCGAGTAATAGTACCACAAGTAGCGACTGTAATACAATGTCATCAGACTCAGATAGCGAACACAGTAGAAGAAGTAGAAAACACAGGAGAGGCCTCAATCGGAACCACTCGACATCAACACGCGATTCGGAATATGAAGATAAAAAGAGGAAACAAAGAAATAGGAAATAGCATTCGAATGCCGAAATAGCGGGGAAGAATGTTAAAATATTGCAGAGCTGGAACCTAAACTTCATTGAGGAAGAGAAGAAGCCAGAGGAAATTTTGGACCGGCTGCAGCATTGCAAAGCAAGCCTAACCATGAGCGACAGGGAGCTGTTGAATGCGTTACCATCAATATTTTCAAAAAATGCTAGCAGATGGTACCGATCGAAACGATCGGACCTAAAATCATGGAAAGACTTTAAAAAAGCGTTCAGAAGTCAGTATTTGGGTCACAGAGAGAAAGAAGACACGATGGCGGACTTACACAGCACACCGCTGAATCCACTGCGACCGAATTTTGTGCCCGCTTGGCAACGGTCTCCTCCACAGAATGTTAACTCGTTTCAGGGTAGAGGCGGTCAGGCCCAAGGATTCACCGGCCAAGGCGCCTATAATATGAGAGGAACTAGAGGCCAAAGTAGGCCTCCTGCCCAAAATATACCAGTATATGGTGCATGCTATACATGCCAGATGGTAAGGACATGTTACTAATGTAGGGCTATGGGACACTATGCAAACGAATGTCCCAATAGGCAGCCGGCATGGCAGTCTTCTCCAAATAATCAGGCCATGGGAAACGGGATGCAGGGGGGGGCAGAAGAGTCCCATACCTCCCCGGCAACCGCAAACGGGACGAAACTGGCAACAATAAAGGGAAGCCAGCAGTAGACCTTCTGGAAGGGTCACAGGTGTCCACTCCCTCGTTGGAGGGCCTCTCCACCTCTGTTACAGACTTAAATGTTGGGGTGCCCACATCTAGTCTAGGGGGGGAGAGCAGCGTACTACGTACGCCGGACGCAGACCAACTGGAGGTTCCGGAACGAGGCGAAAACGAAGTCGCAGGTATGAGCGCAGAGAACCGCATCTTCACGAAGATAATACTAGGTGGTAGGCCATACAGAGCCCTAATTGATGGAGGAGCCACGTTCTCCCTAGTAGGACCAGCGATAGCGGCTAAGTTCAAGGACCGATTGCGACCAGCGAACTCTGTTATAAGAAGTGTATTAGGTGGAACAAAGAAAGTATTGGGGTATCTGGACATCAACATGGAATTGGATTGCAAATCCAGTAAGCTAGCGGTAAGAGCCGTAGATCCTTGCGGCCACGACATTTTACTTGGACAGGACTTTACCACCCCATGGGACGTTGATGTAAGATACGGCAGAAGAATGTGGAGGACTAACGAGGGTCCGTGGAAGCAAGCTTGGAACGACGAGGAAATCGAAGCGACCCCAGCATACGCCGAATGCGCCGGAATTACCGAGGCAGACGACGAGCAGCGGAAAGCCATTGAAGACCTAGTGACCAGGATATTACCGCCGATCACACTGACCGACCATGACATAGATGTCCTCTCCGCAACCGCCATCAAACATCGGCCAAGGAGAATGTCACCCAAACTTCTGCAAGTAGTACACGAAGAGATAGAGAATATGTTCAGGAGTGGAGTAATAGATCGATCGGCAAGTGAATGGAGTAGCGCCCCGGTAATCATCAAGAAGCCAGATGGGAGTTATAGATTTTGTATAGATTATCGCGACCTCAACAAATTGACCCGGAAGGATGCATATCCTATCAGGAGCATGGATTCCATATTGAACAAATTGCGTAAAGCCAAATATTTGACCAAAATTGACCTCAAGCAGGCTTATTTGCAAGTACCGATGGAGCAAAGCAGCAAGAAATTTACAGCATTTGCAGTTCCGGGGTTAGGGCTTTGGCAATTCGTAAAAATGCCCTTCGGATTAACGAATGCGCCCATGACCTTTCAACGCCTGATCGATGCTTTGTTGGGCGTCCAGTATGAACCATATGTGTTTGGATACTTGGACTACATCATTATAGCGACCGAGACCTTTGAGGAACATCTCCAATGGCTGGAGCTGGTCCTCAAGAAGCTGGTCGAAGCAGGATTGGTAGTAAATCGGAAAAAGTACGATTTCTGCTGCTCGAGAGTGACGTACTTAGGCTTCTTGCTTGATAAAGATGGATTGCGACCAGACCCAGAAAATGTATCGCCAGTGACAGAATATCCAGCGCCAAAGACCCTTAAGCAGCTGAGACGATTTCTGGGTATGGTAGGATGATACTCGCGATTCATTGAGAACGACTTAGAGATGAAAATTCCGTTAGTGAAGTTAGTAAGAAAGGGATAAGAATGAAAATGGGATAGCGACCAACAAGAGGCCTTTGAAGGTCTGAAGAAGGCGCTAACGGTAGCTCCGGTCCTAGCAAGACCAGATTTTGGAAAAAACCTTCACGGCCCATAGTGATGCAAGCGGAGTGGCGATTGGGGCGGTTTTGACAAAGGAAGGGGATGATGGAGAGCACCCCATCGTATACGTGAGTAGAGTACTCACGTCGGCTGATCGAAACTATACCACGTCTGAAAGAGAATGCTTGGCGTTATTATGGGCCATTAAAAAGTTTCCACCATGCCTTGAAGCGTACGAATTCAAGGCCATCACCGACCATAGCGCCCTCCAATGGCTTCGTAATTTAAAGGACCCTACTGGACGACTAGCCTGTTGGGCACTTGAATTGCAACAGTGGGACTTCGAAGTAATCCATCGAAAGGGCACTTTGCTAAAAGTGCCTGATGCGTTGTTCAGGATGTATGAAGATGGAGGGGTAATAGCTGGATTTGAAGAGATACAGGACGAGCGATACTTAGCTAGGTTGGAAGAAGTACAAAGACTTTTTGTACAAATTTCGTAGCGACCCCCTATTAGACCCCCAGTGACATCTCGAGAAGAAGCGTGGAGACTTGTCGTCCCAGTAGAGTACCGTGAGAAAGTGATGACTGAGAGCCACTCCATCACCTCCGCCGGACACCTGGGATTTGAGAAGACCTATGACCGAGTGGCCCGCGAATACTACTAGCAAGGCATGTACTACGATGTGCGCCACTTCGTCCAGGCTTGTTTCGAATGCCAGAAGCACAAGGCCTCTCAGACGGGACTGATAGGGCTAGTAGGCAAGAGAATTGTAGAGCGACCATGGGCCGCAGTGGCAGCAGATCTTATGGAATTTCCACGAAGTAAGAGTCAATTGAAATACTTGGTGGTATTCCAGGATCTCTTTGCGCGGTAGATCGAGCTGAAACCGCTGAGAAAGGCTGATGGCAAGTCGGTGGCTCGCGCCCTAGAGGAGCTCATCTTGTTTCGGCGGGAAACGCCAAACTACGTACTCACAGATAATGGGAAAGAGTTCATTAATAAGTACTTGACCGACACTCTAAAGGAGTATGGAGTGACCCATGTGACCACGCCACCGTACCATCCGCAAGCCAATCCAGTGGAGAGAAGCAACCGAACCCTAAAGACCATGATAGCGACCTTCGTAAAACAAGACCACCGGGATTGGGATGCCCATCTTCTTGAGTTCAGGCATGCAGTCAACACTGCGATGCAACCGACCACCAAGTTATCACCAGCCTTCTTGAATTATGACCGAAACCCTTGGCCGGTGAAGAGTTTACGAAGGGAAGTAGAGCCAAAGCGACCAATTGTTAGTAGCGACCCCGAAGATTGGTTAGATAGAGTAAGAAGACTGGATGCCCTACGTGACCTAGTAATCAGGCATGTCGACTCTGCAAAGGAGCGACAAGCCAAATACTACAATCGGGGCACGAAGGATGCGATATTACAGGTAGGGGACTTAGTAATGAGGGCAACCCATCAGTTGTCAAACAAAGACAAGCGGTTCTCGGCTAAGTTAGCTGGCCGGTTTAATGGCCCATTTGTCATCAAAGAAGTCAAGTCTCCGCTGGTATATGTGCTAAATATGGGGAAAGATAAAAGAATATCCGAGGTGCACGTGAGGGAATTAAAGACATGTATCAAGGAGAAAAGCCCCGTAGTAGTGACCTCCTCCTGACAAGTGACCTTGAAGTGGTTATTTATCGAGATGGCCAGTAAAGGAGAACAAACTGATCACTCTAGCGACCACAACGATTAGCGACCCATCCGAGACCTGAAGCATCGTGTAACGTGGTATTTCGTTACACTGGTTTATTTATTAGACTTTTGCTCGACACTTTACCGAATTTCTCTATATTAATGGTCGCCAGGTAAAGCGCGGCTAACTCTGCACGAGCCCTTTCCCAGAGGAAGTTCCGTGAAGTGGAAAATCAGGAATCACTAATTATATAATAAATACACATAATCTCACTCTTTAAGTACCTAAGCTTTATTATAGTTACAATTCGTACGGTCGCCAAAATTTACAATTTTCACGCAATGAACCAGTCGCTATACAAATATGGCTACGCTAGCCCTCGCACGCGTCTCCCGCGACGACCAAATCACCACGTTTCCCGAGTTTTCCTGAATCGCGTAATTTCCCCCACACTAATATTCGTAATTTTACTGCTGGCCCGACGCGCACTGATCCTGTACAACGGTGTCACACCACCACGAGTTTATTCCACTAACCCCGAGCACATGGCGGCAATGTACGATATTTGTTCAGTTAATTTTTACCTATAAGTGCCGAGGGAAGCTCGACAATTACAGTCCACTCACCGTCGCTAAACCTGGACGCCTAACGGTGCTCCTTACACTCTGGTCTCTGTGGATTCTTCGGATAAGACTCCCGCTGACAATGTCTGCCGATTTTCAATTATCAAAGTGTTCTCGACGTGCGTCTATACTCTCTCACGGATTGGCAGGCAATCGTCGCAACGTACGTCCGTATTCTCTAGCCGGCAGGCAGGCAATCCTCAAAATCGAAGAGGGCGGAAATCTCTTCCAAAATTTTCACTCTTCTTCTCGACCACCTTCAGCCCACACACACTTGTTGCTTCCGCCCCTTTCTTCACGGTGATTGGCCTTGATTTTCCCTAAATGCGAAAATCAAGGCTAAGTCTGCGGCGATTTAAGTCGCTAATTACCATTGGTCTGCTCCGCGATTGCCGCCCTGCCCCCGAAGCGCGTCTGCAGCTAGCTCTCCCCATTCTGTCGACAGCCGTGTCGGTACCTCTCTCTCTCTCTCTCTCGTGGCTACAGCCGAGATGGTGTGCCTCGAGGAAGCCGCCGCTGCTGCTGTGAATCGTTTCTCGTGCGCGTGCAGTGGCTCATCATCCTCGAGAGGCGAGGAAGAAAGAGCAAGCGAGAGAGAGAGAGAGGGTCGCGCGTACAGTGTGCAGTGGTTTTGGTGCTGTGCAGTGGTGTTGGTGCTGTGCATGTGTGTGCAGAGGCTCGTCGTCGTTGCTCACTCCGAGCAGTCGTCAATGCGGCGATCAGCTGGTGCCGCTGGTATGGGTGTGTGCGTGTGTATGCCAGTCTGCGGCTTTCCTCGGTCGCGACTCCTTATCCTCATTCCCTCAACAAAGTAAATAACAATTCCCCCCATTAATAACAATAATTATTTAATATAAGTTGCTCGGCTCTGGTGACGGGTGACTTATTCGCGATTGACTGCCCGTGTTTTAATATATTGGGACGTGAAATACACGTCACAATCGGCGACTAAGGGCATAACCTGAGAACCCAATTACCGATCGAAACATGGAGTGGTGGAGGCATACCCTTGCCCAGTAAGTTGTTAAAATTCTTGTTATTTATTTATTTATTGAATTTTTTTTATTAGGATCTTATAATTTCCCCTATGGTCGCGCAATCTATGAGCGCCATTGCTCTGTGGTCGGATTGGGAGTAGTAAGGTGGAGGTATTAATAATTTTTTTTTGTTTGTTTTCAGCCTGATTAGTTATAAGTATAGATATATATATTGTTTCTTGCAAAGCTCTGGTGCCGAGGGTTATTCGGGAATCGCGTTGATGGGATACAATGGCCCAACTAGAGTCTCGTTTGATTATTGGAATAAACAGTCCACTCCTGGCGGTGTGTCCCGTTTAGAGGGGGAGAGTTTGTGACGTGTATTTCGCGTCCCAATATTATTAAAACACTGGCAGTCCATCGCGACCAAATCACCCGTCACCAGAGCCGAGCATTTTATATTAAATAATATTGTTATTAATGCAGGGAATTGTTATTTTATTTTGTTGAGGGAATGAGGATAAGGAGAGTCGCGATCGAGTAAAGCCGCAGTCCGGCACACACACGCACACATCCACACAACGGCCCCAGCTGATCGCGCCGCATCGAATACTGCTCGGAGCGAGCACCGACGTCGAGCCCGATACACACACGCATGGCAGCAACACCATCACACTGTACGCGCGACCCTCCCTCTCTGTACAGCGGGTTGCAGGCATGAAGGCGCTGAATCTTCACTCTTCATATACGGACAGTGTTTTTTCTCACACTTCGACGCCAGCTAAAGACGACATCGCTCTCCCCGGGGCAGTTTCGATGCCTTCGACATCTACCACGGACATAGAACTACCTCCTAGATGTAAATCCACGGTACAAACAAGTAATTTCAGCAGCGTAAATTATGTTAATGCGTCGGTAATACGTATGTTAGACTCTACTACCGTTAAAAAAGGGACGACAGTCTCCTGCTTCGTAGAGTACGCCAATTCGACATCTAGACATGCACTTACTAGACATTCGTCCTCTCTTGAAACCAGATTGGATGCAATT